>JZKD02S1421535.1:296649-316601 GCA_000966675.3 Picea glauca | reverse complement strand
GATCTACCAAAAATGTTAATTTGACAATTTGATTTTAAAACCATTTAAAAAAAATAAAAAAAATAAAACAAATACCACAACTCAAATTATATTACATATATAATAATCATCCTAAATTATTTTTGGATTTTTTTGGTACCTGTAATGGAGGCTGTCCTTTATCAATTTAGAAATTATTAAAATTTATTACAATTTAAAAAAAAATCATTGTAAATTAATTTTTATATATACCAACACATTTACTTAAAGATGTATATCTATATATATATAATTTTCCATATATATTTCCATATATATATATATATATATATAATTTTCCACTTGATTGTAAACCAATTTTAGTGAATATAAAAATGATGGTGTGTTGTTTGCAACCACTTCTAGGGAATATAAAGATGATGATGCCCTTCTCTCCAACTCTAATAGAGTAAATGGAAAATAACCATTTTTGGAATTGCTAATTAAAATGTTTAATTTTACTTGGTTCTTTTGTTTGGTGGAGTTTGTTGTTATTGTTGTTTTTTAATATATATCCAATACAGTGAAACCTTTATGATGGAATTTTTCCTTAATTTTGATAGCTTATGGGAACAATGAGATTAGAATTATATATATAACAACCCACCAAAACGTTCTTATAACTTTATTTTGTTATAAAAAATGTTTAATTTTACTTGGTTCTCTTGTTTGGTGCAATTTTTGTGTTGTTTTTTTTTAATATATATTCAATACAATGAAATCTTTATGATGAAAGTTTTCTTAATGTTGATAGCTTATGTGGAACAATGAAATTAAAATCATATATATAACAACCAACCAAAACGTTCTTATAACTCTTTTTGTTTTGTTCACTTATTCTAATAAATGAGTATATTTAATTAAAGAAGAAACCTTTGGTTAAAGAATAAATTGTATATAACCCACAAAGATTTGCACGTTTCCAAATTTCTGTCCAATTTGCTTTTGAGAACATTGAAGTTTTACACTACTAGAATTGTAAACCTACACTAACCTACATATATGTGCAATGGAATACTTATCATCTTCAACCTATCGCATTCAAATCAAATCAATTTATAACATTTGGTAAAATATAATGTTTATTATGTTTTGTTAAGAAACAAGATTAAATTTTAAATTTAAATATAAAAAAATAATAATGATAAAATTATTTTATTTTAAATTAATAATTAAAATTATTTTCATATATATAAGTAATACATTATCTTAGAAAGTGATTATAAAATTAAAGCATCAAAACCAATGTGTCTGGTCACACGATACTATAAACGCAATGATTTTATTATATCCAAATTCTGATTTTATTATATTAAGATTATTTGGTTGAATTCAATAAGTTTCAATATGTTTCATTCATTTTAAGTATTTTCTATATTGAATGTTATAAATAGCAAAGTCAAACAAATTTGAACTATTTCAAATCAATAAAACAAAAAACAAATACTATTTACGTACATGCAATTCGGGTGGAACTATTGCATATAATACCACTTAAAATAATATAGAACATCCATAACATACACTCTGTAAAACCAATCTTTGTAGGAGCATTGTTTAGTTCAAGTGGCATGCAGGCTAATTCATATCTAATGGTTGAGTGTATCTCATTTTCACGCAGCCATTCCCCGTAATTCTAATGTTGTTAAACGTTATCAAGAGTGGAAATATAATCATGAAAGACAAAAAAGTATGATCATGAAAGACGTATTATGTTGGAATATTTGTCCAGCCCCTTTTTTTGGGTCATATTCTCTAGAGATTAGTTGAAAATATAGTGTCCCAATTTTTGGTGTTTCATTGCAATGAATTTCTATCACCATATTGAATCTATTATAGGCTGAAAATATTATGCTATGGTTAATTCAAAAATAGCCTGTTTTAATTACAATTTTTAATCAATAAAAGACTAAAATGTGATATATCTTGTTGTGTTTTTAATCACTAAAAGATAGCCTGCCCAAACAACAAGAGAGTTGAATATATTTACCTTTTGGATGGTAGAATAACATATCAACTTCAAAGTACAGATCTCTATTTTTCTATTCATGGTCTTATAATTAAGGAGTATCCCCAAGATAGTGGTAAGGTGATGGTGGAAGAGCAGAAATCCAATCACTTATAGATGGTAGTGGAGGAGAAGAAATCCAATAAGTCATAGATGGTTGGAAAAGGCCATGTCCATTAACCATATGAATGGAATATTGGAGTGAAGTGCAGTGCACATAATAATTCAATGACTTAAAATCTTGAAAATCAAATAGGGAAAATAAATCTGATTGTGAGTAATATGTGTATGTTGACATTTTTTTTTTTGTAGTAGGGACAGAGAAAAATCTATTGCATTGTCGGTGATTTTTTTTTTTTTTAAACAACACATCTTATCTTTATAACATTCAAAAATATTCAACGATTTGATATGAGTGTGGGGAAATGGGCTCAAGCTACATAACATAAATTATTGGGTTCTTTCACACTGATATCATGAAGAATTGAATGCAATGTCATTGATCTCAAATGCAGGCCGCTAACTCTATCTAGAGAGGTCAAATCAAATTTACTCTCTTGATAATTTAAGGTGCAATTACCTTCCTCTGTCAACTACACTAAGCTATACATGGCGTTGGCATGTGCAGACTGCTAGCTCTATCTTACTGGACAACATTGTACATTGTTTGTACCCCTCTTCCATAATTATTGCTATGTGGATATAAAAAAACTCATTTCTTTGTTGTCAAGCAATTAATTGAGAAATTTTGGAAGATCTCTGCAACAACTAGATTCGTCAAATCCATTCCCTCGTGAACCGCATTGGCTGTCACTGCCACCATAGATCGGGATGGGTTGGATCGGGTAACACTTGGATAACCCATTGATGCTTCATCAGAAGGTTTTTTTTTTTTTCTTCACGATCCATGATTAGGTGCAGTTAATAGCTTAATATCCCAGTAACTCTAGCTACCTATGCTTTATATATTTTTTGTGTGTAATCTGCAACCTTCACTTTTATGAACCCTAGGCGTTGGCTGCGTTCACCTTAGAGGTACTAGTTGGCTGGATTTCGAGGCGAATTCCCGCAAAATCATAATTTGGGGGAATTAAGTGTGGGGTTTCTTCTATGAGATCAGGCTCATGTTTGTTCAGAGGGAACAAGGGTTCTCAGAGTGTTTTGAGAAGGACAAATTCGTGTAGAAGATCTCGTCTTAAAGAGAAGATTTTTGTTGTTGAGGAAATTGAAGAAGCCCAAGAAAGCAAAGGTGGGAATTTGTTTTGTTTTGAGATAGAAAAAGTTGTGGAAGAAGTTGAAGAAAAACCCAAAAATGTCTGTGAATTTCCTGTTGAAAATGCTAGTCTCTTGGAGGTATAGTGTGGTTAGAACTTGCCACCTATTGATGTTGAATATCCTCTTATTTTCCTATATTGTTTTATGTTATGTAATTAACACATATTTACCGATCTTACCGATCTGACAAATTTGTGGCGGTAAGATGCACGGGGTTAAACAAGGTGGTTGAAGTTTCAAAATCCTATCGGGGCACAAGTTTATTTGTGCGTTACATAGAAACCCAAACTCTATGTAAGAGAATTGGGGTGCTGATATCTTGGTGTGTTTACATTCAGGTCAATTATTTATACATCTCAATTTTCAGTAGATAGTATATTGAGCTATTATGATGCTCTTATCAAGCTGAAGCCCTGCTTTTCTGACCTCCTTGAAAAGTGTAGCGACCTCCATTGGTCGTTGGGCTTTACAATAAGCTTTCAAGAAAGAAGAGTAAACACCAATACCAACTGGAATATTGGCTGCATTTATCTCATAAAAAATATCATGTGGTTTCTCTAGCCAACCCATTGCAACACAAGCATCAATCACCTGACCACTAATCGAATTTTAGATTGAGACGGGACCTTCCTCTCTATGCACCTTGACTAGAAAATCTACTAAATCATTAACTCTATTTGCTTCTAAGTATCCCTTCACCAATTTAGCATAAGCCTTAGATTTGGAATAAGTATACGGTTTTCAAAACTTTCCAGCTCTCCATGATTGTTGACCTCGACTAGGGGTTGTTCTTGTAAATTTTCAGCATTCAAAGGCATCATAGAGTAATTGTGATCCTTTCCATCCTCCATTGATGTAGCATGGTCTTGTGAGCCCTTAGAAATGGTGGCCAATACTGAATTTACTACAACTAGTGAGCTTTGAGGTTCTTTCGCACGCTCTAGCATATCCAATATGAGCTCTGAAGCAACAACCAAATCACCAAACTTCACATGGGTTATCAGTGAGCTATTTTAAAATTGTTGATAATGGTGATCAAGCATTCCATGACTTTCATCAATATGTCTCTTTAGTTTCTTCAATTCTTCTCTCCTGCCATTGCTCTCATAGATTTGGGCCATTAGAGCAATTGAAGTAGCATCAACCTTCATGCCCACTCTAGTCATCAGCTCCAAGAGTTCCTCTTCCTTTCTAGTGATTCGGGTGGATATCAGTGGCCACCCACCTTTTTCGACTGGCTCAAAACAGTTTTTTGACAATTTTGACAATTTTGACAATTTACTATTTTTAACATGTTTTAACTTCCGAGGCCATTTTGAGGGCCTAAATGAAGTTTGTTCGAGATCGAGGTTCTCAATGATAGCCAAAGGCATAATTGATCCCCCAAAATGAATCTCCTTGACGATACCTTTCCAACGATCTATCATCCACCTAAAAAGTGCCGCAAGGTAGTATCTCATATTGCAAAATTTAGCTTCTTCACAATCTGTTCAAAAGGAGAATAGAAGGACACTGCAACCACTACAGCCTCGCCCCAAACACCTTCTATCCAATAAAAGCAGGTCGAAAAGGCTACAACAAAGCATAAAGATTCCTTCTGCACATTGTCCTCTCATGTATCTCGACTTGTTGAACATCCTCAACCTCAATAGGTTCTTGACATACTTCCACAAACTGAGCAGTTCAATGTCTCCAACAATACAAGCAACTCACCAAGATGCAGATCCAACAAACGCTTTTCCCTCTCCCCCAGGAACTCAATGCAATGGATACCATTGCTTCCTAAGGAGGGAGTATTGATCTAGGTGGATATCGGTGTCCACCGACCTTTTCCGACTGGCTCAAAAGAGTTTTCTGGCAATTTTGACAATTTAATATTTTTAGCAGGTTTTAAATTCCGGGGCCATTTTGAGGGCCTAAATGAAGGTTTTTCGAGATCGAGGTTCTCAATGATAGCAGAAGGCATGATTGATCCTCCAAAATGAATTTCCTTGACGATACCTTTCCAACGAGCTATCATCCACCTAAAAAGTGCCGCAAGGTAGTATCTCATACTGCAAAATTTAGCTTCTTTACAATCTATTCAAAAGGAGAACAGAAGGACACTGCAACCACTACAGCCTCGCCCCAAGCACCTTCTATCCAACAGAAGCAGGTCAACAAGGCTGCAACAAAATGCAAACATTCCTTCTTCACACTGTCCTCTCATGTATATTGACTTGTTAAACAACCTCATCCTCAACAGGTTCTTGACATACTTCCATAAACTGAGCAACACGATGTCTCCAGCAATACAAGCAGCTCACCAAGATGCAGATCCAACAAACGCTTTTCCCTCTCCCCCAGGAACTCAAAGCAATGGAGACCATTTCTTTCTAAGGAGGGAGGATTGATCTAGGTGTATATCTGTGGCCACCCACCTTTTCCGACTGGCGCAAAACAGTTTTCTAGCAATTTTGACAAATTACTATTTTTAGCAATTTTTAACTTCCGGGGGCATTTTGAGGGCATAAATGAAGGTTCTTCGAGATCGAGGTTCTCAATGATAACCAAAGGAATTATTGATCCCCCAAAATGAATCTCCTCAACGATACCTTTCCAATGTGCTATCATCCACCTAAAAAGTGCCACAAGGTAGTATATCATACTGCAAAATTTAGCTTCTTCACAATCTGTTCAAAATGAGCACAGAAGGACACTGCAACCACTACAGACTCGCCCCAAGCACCTTCTATCCAATAGGAGGAGTTCGAAAAGGCTGCAAAAAAGCGCAAATATTCCTTCTGCACATCGTTCTCTCATGTATCTCGACTTGTTGAACAACTTCAGACTCAATAGGTTCTTGACATACTTCCACAAACCAAGCAGCGCGATGTCTCCAGCAATACAAGCAGGTCACCAAGATGCAGATCCAACAAACGCTTTTCCCTCTCCTCGGTGAACTCAACGCAATTGATACCATTGCTTCCTAAGGAGGGAGGATAGATCCAGGTGGATATCGGTGGCCACCCACCTTTTTTGACTGGCTCAAAACAATTTTATGACAATTTTGACAATTTACTATTTTTAGTAGGTTTTAACTTCCCGGGCCATTTTGAGGGCCTAAATGAAGGTTTTTTGAGATCGAGGTTTTCAATGATAGCCGAAGGCATGATTGATCCCCCAAAATGAATCTCCTCGACGATACCTTTCCAACGATCTATCATCAACCTAAAAAGTGCCGCAAGGTAGTATCTCATACTGCAAAATTTAGCTTCTTCACAATCTGTTCAAAAGGAGAACATAAGGACACTACAACTACTACAACCTCGCCCCAAGCACCTTTTATCCAATAGAGGAAGGTCGAAAAGGCTGCAACAAAGAAAAAATATTCCTTCTGCACACCTTCCTCTCATGTATCTCGACTTGTTGAACAACCTCAACCTCAAAAGGTTCTTGGCATACTTCCACAATCTTAGCAACGTGATGTCTCTATCAATACAAGCAACTCACCAAGATGCAGATCCAACAAACGCTTTTCCCTCTCCCTCGGGAACTCAATGCAATGGAGACCATTGCTTCCTAAGGAGGGAGGATTGATCTAGGTGGATATCGGTGGCCACCCACCTTTTCCGACTGGCTCAAAACAATTCTCTGGCAATTTTGACAATATACTATTTTTAGCAGGTTTTAGCTTCAGGGGCCATTTTGAGGGCTTAAATGAAAGTTTTTCGAGATCAAGGTTCTCAATGATAGACGAAGGCATGATTGATCCCCCAAAATGAATCTCCTTGACGATACCTTTCCAACGAGTTATCATCCACCTAAAACGTGCCTCAAGGTAGTATCTCATACTGCAAAATTTAGCTTCTTCACAATCTGTTCAAAAGGAGAACAGAAGGACACTGCAACCAACATAGCCTCGCCCCAAGCACATTCTATCCAACAAAAGTAGGTCGATAAGGTTGCAACAAAGCGCAAAGATTCCTTCTGCGCACCGCCCTCTCATGTATCTCGACTTGTTGAACAACCCCAACCTCAATAGGTTCTTGACATATTTCCACAAACTGAGTAGCGCGATGTTTCCAACAATACAAGCAGCTCACCAAGATGCAGATCCAACAAACGCTTTTCCCTCTCACCTGATAAATCAATGCAATGGAGACCATTTCTTCCTAAGGAGGGAGGATTGATCCAGGTGGATATTGGTGGCCACCCACCTTTTCCGACTGGATCAAAACAATTTTTTGGCAATTTTGAAAATTTACTATTTTTAGTAGGTTTTAACTTCCGGGGCCATTTTGAGGGCCTAAATGAAGGTTTTTCGAGATTGAGGTTACCAATGATAGCTGAAGGAATAATTGATACCCCAAAATGAATCTCCTCGAGGATACCTTTCCAATGAGCTATCATCCACCTAAAAAGTGCCGCAAGGTAGTATCTCATACTGCAAAATTTAGCTTCTTTACAATTTGTTCAAAAGGAGAACAGAATGACACTGCAACCACTATAGTCTTGCCCCAAGAACCTTCTATCCAATAGAAGTAGGTTGAAAAGGCTGTAGAAAAGTGCAAAGATTCCTTCTGCACACCATCCTCACATGTATCTCGACTTGTTGAATAGCCTCAGCCTCAACAGGTTCTTGACGTACTTCCACAAACTGAGCAGCATGATGTCTCCAACAATATAAGCAGCTCACCAAGATGCAGATCCAACAAACGCTTTTCCCTCTCCCCCGGGAACTCAACGCAACGGAGACCATTGCTTCCTAAGGAGGGAGGATTGATTCAGGTGGATATCGGTGACCACCCACATTTTCCAACTGGCTCAAAACAATTTTCTGGCAATTTTGACAATATACTATTTTTAGCAGGTTTTAACTTCCGGGGCCATTTTGAGGGCCTAAATGAAGGTTTTTTGAGATCGAGGTTCTCAATGATATCCGAAGGCATGATTGATCCCCCAAAATGAATCTCCTCGATGATAAATTTCCAACGATCTATCATCCACCTAAAAAGTGTCGCAAGGTAGTATCTCATCCTGCAAAATTTAGCTTCTTCACAATCTGTTCAAAAGGAGAATAGAAGGACACTGCAACCACTACAGCCTCACCCCAAACACCTTCTATCCAACAGAAGCAGGTTGAAAAGGCTACAAAAAAGTGCAAATATTCCTTTTGCACACCGTCCTCTCATGTATCTCGACTTGTTGAACAACTTCAGCCTCAACAGGTTCTTGACATACTTCCACAAACTGAGCAGCGCGATGTCTTTAGCAATACAAGTAGCTGACCAAGATTCAGATCCAACAAATGCTTTGCCATCCCCCCTGAGAACTCAATGCAATGGATCCCATTGCTTCCTAAGGAGGGAGGATTGATCAAGGTGGATATCGATGGCCACCCACGTTTTCTGACTGGCTCAAAACAATTTTCTGGCAATTTTGACAATTTACTATTTTTAGGAGGTTTAAACTTCTGGGGCCATTTTGAGGGTCTAAATAAAGGTTTTTTGAGATCGAGGTTCTCAATGACAGTTGAGGGCATTATTGATCCCCCAAAATGAATCTCCTCGACGATACCTTTCCAACAAGCTATCATCCACCTAAAAAGTGTCGTAAAGTAGTATCTCATACTGCAAAATTTAGCTTCTTCACAATCTGTTCAAAAGCAGAATAGAAGGACACTGCAACCACTACAGCCTCACCCCAAGCACCTTCTATACAATAGAAGAAGGTCGACAAGGCTGCATCAAAGCGCAAATATTCCTTTTGCACACTGTGCTCTCATGTATCTCGACTTGTTGAACAACTTCAACCTCAACAGGTTCTTGACATACTTCCATAAACTGAGCATTGCGATGTCTCCATCAATACAAGCAGCTCACCAAAATGAATATCCAACAAACGCTTTTCACTCTTCCCTGGGAAATCAACGCAATGGAGACCATTGCTTCCTAAGGAGGGAGGATTGATCCAGGTGGATATCGGTGGCCACACACCTTTTCCGACTGACTCAAAACAATTTTCTATCAATTTTGACAATTTACTATTTTTAGCAGTTTTAACTTCCGGGGCCATTTTGAGGGCCTAAATGAAGGTTTTTAGAGATCGAGGTTCTCAATGATAGCCGAAGACATGATTGATCCCCCAAAATGAATCTCCTTGACAATACTTTTCCAACGAGCTATCATCCATTTAGAAAATATCGCAAGGTAGTATCTCATACTGCAAAATTTAGCTTCTTCACAATTTGTTCAAAATGAGAATAGAAGGACACGGCAACCACTATAGCCTCGCCCCAAGCACCTTCTATCCAATAGAAGCAGGTCGACAAGGCTGTAAAAAAGCACAAAGATTCATTCTTCACACCTTCCTCTCATGTATCTCGACTTGTTGAACAGCCTCAGCCTCAACAGGTTCTTGACATACTTCCACAAACTTAGCAGTGCGATGTCTCCAACAATACAAGCAACTCACCAAGATACAGATCCAACAAATGCTTTTCCCTTTCCCCCAAGAACTCAACGCTATGGAGACCATTGCTTCCTAAGGAGGGAGTATTGATCCAGGTGGATATCAGTGGCCACCCACCTTTTCCGACTGGCTCAAAATAGTTTTTTGGCAATTTTGGCAATTTACTATTTTTAGCAAGTTTTAACTTCCAGGGCCATTTTGAAGGCTTAAATGAAGGTTTTTCGAGATTGAGGTTCTCAATGATAGCCGAAGGCATAATTGATCCCCCAAAATGAATCTCCTTGATGATACCTTTCCAACTAGTTATCATCCACCTAAAAAGTACCGTAAGGTAGTATCTCATACTGCAAAATTTAGCTTCTTCACAATGTATTCAAAAGGAGAACATAAAGACACTGCAATCACTACAACCTCGCCCCAAGCACCTTCTATCCAACAGAAGCAGGTCGACAAGGCTGCAACAAAGTGCAAATATTCCTTCTGCACATGTCTTCTCATCTATCTCGACTTGTTGAATAGCCTCAGCCTCAATAGGTTCTTGACATACTTCCACAAATTGAGCAGCGCAATGTCTCCAGCAATACAAACAGCTCACGAAGATGCAGATCCAAAAAATTCTTTTCCCTCTCCCCCAGGAACTCAACACAATGGATACCATTTCTTCCTAAGGAGGGAGGATTGATCCAGGTGGATATCGGTGGCCACCCACCTTTTCCGATAGGCTCAACACAGTTTTCTGGCAATTTTGGCAATTTACTATTTTAAGCAGGTTTTAACTTTCGGGGCCATTTTGAGGGCCTAAATGAAGGTTTTAATAGATAGAGGTTCTCAATGATAGCCGAAGGCATGATTGATCCCCCAAAATGAATCTCCTCGACGATACCTTTCCAACGAGCTATCATCCACCTAAAAAGTGTCGCAAGGTAGTATCTCATACTGCAAAATTTAACTTCTTCACAATCTGTTCAAAAGGAGAACAAAAGGACATTGCAACCACTACAGCCTCGCCCCAAGCATCTTCTATCCAACAGAAGTAGGTCGAAAAGGCTGCAACAAAGTGCAAATATTCCTTCTGCACACTATCCTCTCATGTATCTCGACTTGTTGAACAACCTCAACCTCAACAGGTTCTTGACATACTTCCACAAACTGAGAAACGCAATGTCTCCAACAATACAAGCAACTCACCAAGATGCAGATCCAACAAACGCTTTTTCCTCTCACCCGGGAACTCAACGCAATGGAGACCATTACTTCCTAAGGAGAGAGGATTTATCCAGGTGGATATCAGTGGCCACCCACCTTTTCCGACTGGCTCAAAATAGTTTTTTGGCAATTTTAGCAATTTACTATTTTTAGCAGGTTTTAACTTTCGGGGTCATTTTGAGGGCCTAAATGAAGGCTTTTCAAGATCGAGGTTCTTAATAATAGTAGAAGGAATAATTTATCCCCCAAAATGAATCTTCTCGATGATACATTTACAACGAGCTATAATCCACCTAAAAAGTGCTGCAAGGTAGTATCTCATACTGCAAAATTTAGTTTCTTCACAATCTGTTCAAAAGGAGAACAGAAGGACACTCCAACCACTACAGCCTCACCTCAAGCACCTTCTATCCAATAGAAGCAGGTTGAAAATGATGCATCAAAGTGCGAAGATTCCTTCTTCACACCGTCCTCTCATGTATCTCGACTTGTTGAATAGCCTCAGCCTCAATAGGTTCTTGACATACTTCCACAAACTGAGCAGTGCGATGTCTCTAGCAATACAAGCAACTCACCAAGATGCAGATCCAACAAACACTTTTCCCTCTCCCCCTAGAAATCAACGCAATGGAGACCATTTCTTCCTAAGGAGTGAGGATTGATCTAGGTGGATATCGGTGGCCACCCATATTTTCCGACTGACTCAGAACAATTTTCTGACAATTTTGACAATTTACTATTTTTAGCAGGTTTTAACTTCTGGGGCCATTTTGAGGGCTTAAATGAAGATTTTTCGAGATTGAGGTTCTCAATGATAACCGAAAGAATTATTGATCCCCCAAAATGAATCTCCTTGACAATACCTTTCCAATGAGTTATCATCCACCTAAAAAGTGTTGCAAGGTAGTATCTCATGCTGCAAAATTTAGTTTTTTCACAATTTGTTCAAAAGGAGAACAGAAGGACACTACAACCACTACAACCTCGCCCCAAGCACCTTCTATCCAACATAAGAAGGTCAAAAAGGCTGCAACAAAGTGAAAATATTCCTTCTACACACCGTCCTCTCATGTATCTCAACTTGTTAAACAACCTCAACCTCAATAGGTTCTTGACATACTTCCACAAACTGAGTAGCACGATGTCTCTAGCAATACAAGAAGCTCACCAAGATGCAGTTCAAACAAACGCTTTTCCCTCTCCCCCAGAAACTCAATGCAATGGAGACCATTGCTTCCTAAGGAGGGAGGATTGATCCAGGTGGATATTGGTGGCCACCCACCTTTTTCGACCGGCTCAAAATAGTTTTCTGACAATTTTGACAATTTACTATTTTTAGCAGGTTTAAACTTTAGGGGCCATTTTGAGGGCCTAAATGAAGGTTTTTCAAGATCGAGGTTCTCAATTATTGTCAAAGGAATAATTGATCCCCCAAAATGAATCTCCTCGACAATACCTTTCCAACGAGCTATCATCCACCTAAAAAGTACCACAAGGTAGTATTTCATATTGCAAAATTTAGCTTCTTCACAATCTGTTCAAAAGGAGAACAGAAGGACACTGCAACCACTACAACCTCACCCCAAGCACCTTCTATCCAACAGAAGTAGGTTGAAAAGGTTGCAACAAAGCACAAAGATTCTTTCTGCACACCGTCCTCTCATGTATCTCGACTTGTTGAACAACATCAACATCAACAAGTTCTTGACATACTTCCACGAACTGAGCAGCGCAATGTCTCCAACAATACAATCAGCTCACCAAGATGCATATCCAACAAATGCTTTTCCCTCTCCCCTGGGAAATCAACACAATGGATACCATTACTTCCTAAGGAGGGAGGTTTGATCCAGGTGGATATCGGTGGCCACCCACCTTTTTCGACTAGCTCAAAACAATTTTCTGGCAATTTTGGCAATTTACTATTTTTAGTAGGTTTTAACTTCCGGGGTCATTTTGAGGGACTAAATGAATGTTTTTTGAGATAGAGGTTCTTAATGATAGCTGAAGGCATGATTGAGCCCCCAAAATGAATCTCCTCAATGATACCTTTCCAACAAGCTATCATACGCCTAAAACATAGATCGTATGCAAAAGTTATGACCCCGGGAAGTTGATGTAATAACTTACACAAACGGGGCCCACATGAATTTTGGCACTTCATTTCCTAGGGTTAATTTTTTGGATGTCTATGGTTTTTGACATTCCTGTTTATTGTAAAAAGGTCTTCAGAGCCTGATTATACTCATGTTTTTGCGAATGCGAGTAGCTGTCACATTTCTTCTCAGAGATAAGCTACCACCATTCTAGCGAGTTTTTCACTCTATATTTTTATAGTCTCTGTACATTTATGTCATTAATAGAAATCATGTATTACTGTATATCTGTGTTTATGGTTGCATCTCTGATACATTTATGTTATATTATTGAATATTTTCAATATCTCTGTGCATTTCTTTGTTATATCTTTGCTCTCATTTCATGCCGAAAATAATCCGGATCATCTAGTCATCCCTAAGGCCAAAAAACCATTGAGGGAAATGTTGAAATCCTCAGTATTTGGATTCATTGAAAGAAATGGTTGATTTCTCCTCTTCCTCGGATCCACCCTTCCATCTTTGAAGAAATAACACATCTCAATCACTATCTCTAAAGCTAAACATGCCCCATTATATGTTTTAACCATGTGGGTCATCACTCTACTCCACAAATTGATTGATGGGTATTCCTCCATGTCCACCATTGTTCTTAGAATTGTAGAAGTATGGATGGGCATTTGTGTTAATGCGAGCCTCAAGAAAAATTGGATTAGAGCCTCTCGATCCAATAGTTGTCTTTGCTTCTTCTCCGTCACAATCGAAAGCACCACATCATAGGCCTTCTCGAGCCATTTTGAATCTCCAGAATGTGCTAATACACTGATCAACCTATTAACAAGATATTTTCTTGGAAAACCTTTGAGTTGCTTGTAATTCTCGTAGCCCTTCATGGTATCTTCCATTCTCTATTCACCGAGGGCATTTTCCAGTTCTTCTATGAACATCGTCGGGTTGTGATCTTGCCTTAATATTGTGGGTGACCCTGCAGAAGATAAATATCTATACGAAGGGATAAAATAGACCAACCCATGAAGAGAAATCTTGCTGACACCTTCGTTAGATAAGGAAAACTTGGGATGATTATAGTAATCGTTTGAATACATACCACCTTTATGTTGGCTTGTAATTCCAATCGATTGATTGGAAGAAACATAGATGAATTTTGAGAAATAGCAAAGAAATACAACAACCCAGCCATAGTAGAAGGGTGTAACAACTCAAATTGGAACAAAGACAAAATTCTGATGTGGGTGGTCAAGCCTAGGTTTCAGTTTTGAAACCGGGCTTTGATACCATATGTAGAGCCTAGTTATTTTTAGGACTCAAACTAATTCTAAACGTTTTCTAAAATTTAGTTTAGAATTTATTTCATGAGTTTATTATACTTGAATAAACCAGGAATAAAGAGTAACAACTTAATAATGATAACAACATAATAATATCAGCAACAACAATAGAATAATGATAACAACAACATATACATACCTCCACCTACATGTTGGTTTATCTAGTTCATTTTATGTCTGATCATGTTCCTATTCCTGTTCTTGTTCTTGCCCAGACTAAATATTAACCTCTCATCCAACTAGGAACAACCTCTCTGTCTCCCTAGCTCTAGGAATCCTTGCAACAATAATGCTCCGTGAGAGCTTCCCAAAAACCATTCCTCCAATTTCCCCCTCCTCCTCTTCCTTTTAGAAATTCAGAAATCCTCAAAGAAAAATAAGACCCCTCTTCAAAGTCTACCCCTTCTTCCTTATCCTCCTCTCTCAAATCCCCCTCATTAATTCCCAACAACCTTATCCCTCCATTAATTCCCCAACAACCTTATCCCCCCATTAATTATTTCACCCACCTTTTAATAATAAAATAATGAAAGACTCATTAATATATTTTAATAATTAATTAAATTTAAATTAAAAACTATTATAAAATTAATCAATTTGGGTTATTACAAAGTTTGTCTTCTTTGTAATCTGTGCTCGCAGTAAGCAGAAGGTCACCGCCACATCTGCGACCTCTACACAGAGCATATCTTTGCAGCAGAAGAAAGTGGATGGGATCATGGAAGAGTACAAAGACATCTTCTCCTCACCCACCAAGGTACCGATGCACTGCCAAGTCAAGCATCCACATGATCTAACTCTATGTGCACCGCTGCCTAATGGACCAGTCTATCGTCGCTTGCTAATGAAAAATGACGAAATCAGGTGCTAGATCCAAGAGTTTCTTCAAAAGGGGCACATTTGACCCAACTCCTCTCCTTGCGGAAGCCCGATTATGTTGGTGCAGAATAAAGATGGGACTTGGTGGCTCTGCATTGATTATAGAGCATTAAAAAAAATCACTGTGAGGAACCGATACCCAATTCCCTGAATTGATGACCTTCGTGACCAAATCAAGTGGGAAAATTTCTTCAACAAGATTGAACTAAAGTCTAGCTACCACCAGTTTCCCATCGAACCAACTGATGTATGGAATACAACTTTCAAATCTAAAGATGGTCTCTTCGAATGGATAGTCATTCCCTTTGGCTTAACAAATGCACCAACAACTTTCATGAGATTAATGGATGATGTATTGAGACCCTTCACCAACTCTTTTGTGGTGGTATATCTGGATGACATTCTCATATTCAATATAACTTGGGAGAAGCACATGCAACATATTCAATAGGTTTTGGGCACTCTACTACAACACAAGCTATATGCCAACTTGGAAAAATGCTCCTTTGGCGTGAACATGGTCCAATAGTTGGGATACATTTTTGATGAGCATGGGGTACATGTGGATCCAACTAAGATCCAAGTCATTCATGATTGGCCAACCCTGACCACACTAACCGAGATTTGGAGCTTCTTGGGACCTTCAAACTTCTACTAAAGGTTTGTGTTGGGATTCTCCCATATTGCATGGGCCCTCAGCCAAGTAACCAAGGGCAGTGGAATGACAAAGTTTGCATGGGGAAAGTCACAACAACAAGAATTTGATGATATGAGGCATCACTTGTGCTCATCTACAATACTCTCCTTACCTGATCTGCAACAACCGTTCAAGATTGAGACTGATGCCTCTGACTATGTTGTAGGAACAGTTCTCACTCAACATGGTTATTAAAAAACATACCATAGTGATACACTCTTAGATATTGTTCGTAAATACCCCACCTATGCCAAAGAAATGTATTCCATTGTGAAAGTTTGTCTTCAATGGAAAAATTACATTCTGTGAAAGGAGACAATCATCCACACTGATCACAAACCTCTGTAATTCATACAAACATAGGGGAAGTTGCAGAATGACCGCCATCAAAAGTAGTCCACATACCTACAAAATTTCCATCTTAACATCAAGTATAAAACATGAAGTGCAAATCATGTCACTGAATACCTCAGTCGCCCTCCCATTGCTGCACTCACCAGAATGCTCCATTATTGTGGGAATGAGGCATCTGAGTGGCCCCAACTTTATCAGCGTGACCCTAACTTTGCCACTACCTATCATCTCTTGGGAACAAGAGAGAATGCCACTGATTTTCACATATAGGATGGACTTTATTCCATTTGGGCCACCTCTGTGTTCCCGCAAGAAAGTATGCAAATCTGAGTTGGGAGGCTCACTATAGTTGGATGGAAGGACATTTTGGTGTGGAGAAAAATGTGGCCGTTCTACAGAAACATTTTTATTGGCCAAAAATTCAACAAGAAATCAATAAGTATATCATATCTTTCATTTCTCGTGCCATTTCCAAGCCATCCATCAAGAAGCAAGGCTTATACACCCCTCTTCCTACTCCTTAGAGGCCTTGGGAATCCATCTCGATGGATTACATGCCTAGAATTTCGTCCACTAAGAATGACAATGATTGTGTATTTTTGGTGGTCAATTGGTTTTCAAAGATGGCCATTATCATAGCCTGCAAGAAGAGCATCACAACGACATATACTGCCAATATCTTCTTCGAACAGGTGTGGGTCCATTTTGGGATACCACAGACTATGACCTCAGATCGAGACAACAGGTTCCTCAACACATTTTGGTTGAGTCTTTGGTCACTGTTGGACACCAAGCTCACTAAATCAACTACTTTCCACCCCCAAACCGATGTCCAGACAAATCTAATCATCCACGTACATGGGATGAGAGTCTTTCCTATGTTCAACACAACTACAACACGACTCTCCATAGCTCCACTAACCATAGCCCATTTCAGGTGGGGATGAAATTCCAACCCTTGGTTCCCATTGATGTTGCACTACCTCTTGCAACCACACAGGAAGAATATTCCCATGTTCATTCTGAGGCTGACAAAGCCACCATATTAATTGAGTGGATTCAGCACATCTGCTAATGGGTCCATGAGATTTTGCAGAAATCCAATGCTAAGTACAAGTAGAGCCATGATCAACACTGGGTACCACACCAGTTTCAAGTGGGAGATAAGTTCTGGTTACATTTGTAGAAAGAACACCTTCCAGGGCCCCATTAGAAGCTCCACCCACTTTTCTATGGGCCTTACACTATCACCAAGGCTATGGGTAGCAATGCTTTTGAGATGAACACTCCACTCTTCCTTGGCTTGCACCCAATGTTCAATGTAGACCTCCTTTCACCATATTTTCCACCATTAATGGACACCTTAGAGATCACATAACAATTGACATCAACAGAGCTCAACCCTTACTGCATGGAACAAACATCTATTGATCCATTAGTGGAAACACATGTCAAGGGCACTCGCTAGCAGAGGCTCCATCTTTATCGGGTTGTCAAGGAAGGAAAAATCCTACACCAAGGAAAGTGGTTCACCCAGAGTCAAATTCAATAGAACTTTCCTCACCAGATGGGGGAACTCAATGCAATGGAGACAATTGCTTCCTAAGGGAGGAGGAATGATCTAGGTGGATATTGGTGGCCACCCACCTATTCCAACTGACTCCTCTTGACAATTTTTAGTTCATCACGTTATTTTGTAATTCTTTGTAATTGTGGGTTATACACTTATGGGGCTGTCTAAATCCCTACACAGCTTCTAGGTGGAGATTGGTGTCCTCCCACCTAATCCAATTGGATTATTTTGGATGTTTTCATGTTAGTACATCTTTCTATACTTCTAGGGCCGTTTTGGGGCCCTAAATAGTGTTTATTTTTGTCTTGCCACAATCAAATGATAAACAAAGTTAGATTTTGATGGTATAATTTGTAGTTCTCAAAAATACGTTTCCAACAGGCTATCATGTGCCTAAAACGAAGGTTGTATGCAAAAGTTACGACCCCGAGAAGTTGAGGTACCAACTTACCCATCGAGGCCCACATAACTTTTGGCGTTTCATCTCCTAGGATTAGGGTTTTGGATGTATAGGGTTTTTTCATTCATGAGTAATGTTCAAAAGGTCTCTAGAGCCTCATTGTAATCATTCTGTTCAGACAGATATGCGTAGAAGCCACATCTCTTCTCAAAGATAGCTACCACCATTTGAGCAAGTTGTTTTCAGTTCTGAAGTTTTACAATTTTAGCCTATTTTATTTATTCAATAGAAGTTATTGTTCACTGGATATCTGTTGTTATTCTCAGTATCTCTGTGTTATTGTATTCAGTCTGTTATTATTTCTGTTCCGCTCATAAATCCAGATCATGATACGGGCCCAAAAATCCTCCTTTAACAAAGTTTTGGAATTCTCCGTTATGCACCAGTCTACTATCGGTGTTTTTTTTTAGCACTCAAACCAGGCGCTAATTCTCCTTTAGAAACCAGAAACTATAACCTCACGCCAAACTCCACGTTGTTGTCTCCTTCATCCTTTGACACTCGTTCATTTAATCGAGCACTTACAACCAAGTGCTCTAACCTTGCACTAAGTCCCATTCGCCGACTCCTTTATTTATCAGAGATCTCATGCTATGAAACCCCTCCAAAACTTTTGGTCCCAATATATTAGCACTAACACTTCATAAGACCACGAGTTGTGACCAGGTGCTTTGAGTATCATTGTTGGCTCTTGGAGTATCGATGCACTCCCAGTTTCAAACTGTCTCGACGATATGTTGGGCTTCGACTACACTGGATCCACTCTAAAAATCCCACTCTAATATAACGTTTCCATGAGCCTTCTTTCCAAACCTTGACCTGGTTCTCTTTGAATAGATTCTTGTCGTTGGTCTGGTCAAGGGTTAATATTCACTGTTGAGTTGTTGTCAACATCTCCACTCTACGTCCATCGTTGATCTCCCTCGTGACTGAATCCTCACCATTGATCTATTTTACCTTTATTGTCATCGACCTTCTACTCATCGTCGGCCCTCAAACTTTCCTCCACCTTTAATGTTGTTGGTGATTTCAGAGTAAATTTAGGTAAGTCCCGACTAACAGTCTCTCGATGATATAATATCAATCGTCAACTCTGAACATAGTTACCAACTTAACGAGAACTCTCTAGAGTTATCATTTTTTTAGAGTGGCTATTTTTACCCCTAAATAAAAAAGTGGAATTACTGGTAGCACCCTTTTTTTGCAGTGGTTAAAATTCAGACCCATTCAGACCATTGCGTTGAAAACTGATGTTATTGTGGACAAATACTTTAAAATTGACCCTTGAATCGAAAAGTGATGCTACCAGTAGCACCAAGTTTTTTTTGGAGTTAAGATTATAACTTAATTGAAACCATGGCCATGACAACAACTACCATCGTTGATAAACAACTCAAAATCAAATCCTAAATCATAGCTTAAAAACTATTTTTATAATTTTTTAAAATTTACATTAAGATTAAAAAAATAAAAAAATAAAAAAATAAAATAAAATTCTACAATTGGTTTTTTAAAAAGTAAAAAAACAAAACCCATTTTTTAAAGAAAATCTATAACCGATTAAAAAAAATAATAATAAAAATA
>JZKD02S1421535.1:264604-293039 GCA_000966675.3 Picea glauca | reverse complement strand
TCCTTCAGAATAAATTCTTGGCTCTGCTTACCTGCAAACACACAAAAATAATTAGTTTTAAAAACATAATATCCTATGGTCTCATTTAACACCTATGACATCATCTTCACATGTTGATCTGGACTTTCCAAACAATCCACAAGACTCTCAATAGGTCTCCCTTCAACATCTCCATCATAATCGTCTCTAAGGAATGATCCCTACTCTGGTTCACAAAAGTGAACTTCTTCTTCTGTCATTGACCTCTGTCTAAACTCGACTCCTATGAGCTTCTCTTCTTCTATCCAAGAACTCAATATGTTCTTCCTCTTCTTCAACTCTTTCTCTATTTGGATGAAAAAATCCATCCCGTGCATCAATTTCTTCATAAACAAATGAACAATAAGCCATCTGACGTTCTTCTTCACATTCCAACCTCGTCTTTGGTATTCATTTATTTCTTGTAGTAGCTCAATAATTATATCGAGTCTCTCCTTTAACTCAACAAACTCTCTATTGAACTCTTCTTGACTCATCTGGATTATGCTGAGAACGAAACAAGACAAAAACAAAAATATAGAAGATAACACAAAAATGTGATGAAACCCAACTTCTATTAATGGATAAGAGAGAAAAACATTGTAGAACAAAAGTTGGAAGAATGGGGTAGCTTATCTCTGAAAATAAAGAGATATTGGCTACACTTCATTCACCACAAGCTTTACATCACTTTCCATTCCTTTCTTAAAGGGCCTCCTTCACCTCAATTATATATGAGAGGTGAGAGGAGAACAATTCCCATGATGCATGTGGGATAAATTAATCTAAGTTTATAAAATTCCATAGGCATGTAAAACACTAGGACTTCCCAAGTGGTCACCCATCCCAGTACTACTCTATCCTGAGTGCATTTAACTATGGAGTTCTAATGGGATCCCGTGAATTAACACTATGATGTAGGTATGTACATAAAACCACTAGGAAATCATTACTTGATGTTTGTAATTAACAAATGAATATGACATTACATTCCATTCCCCATAAAAAGAGTGAATATCATGGTTTATTAAAACCATAGGCTCAAAATGTTGATTTAGTGGGAAAGGTGGATGGTCACTGAGATCCACCTAGATCATTCCTCCCCCCTTAGGAAGCAATGGTCCCTATTGTGTCAAGTTCCCTCAGGAGTGTTATAGTGAAAGTTGTAGGTTGGGAAAATCCTGACCCAACCACGAGGCAAGTGCTACAACTCGAGAATCCTACACCCAATGTCACCTCGATGTAGGTCATGCACTTCAAGGGTGACTAGGTCACTCTAGTGAGGCGATCCCAGTGACCCTAGGGGGATGGAGATGCATAAGGATAGAGATGGAAGTGAATCCCCTAGAGGTCAAGTCTAAGTGGAGTGAAATGTTTGTAATGAAGTCTTGATAAGGTCCAAGGGTTTTCAAGTATGTTGAATAACCTCTAAATGGTGAAATACCTGCCCGAGACACAAGAAAAAACACTTTGCAATGATGTATGTTAGTATGGATAAAAAAGTAGTAGGTAATAGTTTATATCAGAAAATAAAGCATCTAAATTAGCATACAAATATCTAAACTAGTTAAGTAAATCAACATTAATATTAGCAAATGAATATAGGATGAAAAATGGCACTTAAGAGGGAAGCAAAGATGGCTCTTGTAAACATGTATTTTTGGCAGAAAATTGCAGCCTTCTGGCGGTAGCTTTCAGTCACTTTTATCAGAAAATTACACCATCAAAATATGCCAACAATTAACCCAAAATATACGCCCTAGTTAGTGGAGTTAGTGTGCAAAAATTTAGGATCTAGCCTAGGGTTAGTTTAGGATTTATGGTTAGTATTTTATCTAGGTTAGATCATCCCTAATGGTTGTAGGTTAGGTTTTGTAACAAGAAGTAAAATAGTGGGAGAGAGGGGATTCCCTAATAGGGGAAGAATCCTCTCAATGAGGCAAATCAAATCCAAGCAAGAGATCTTTCAAAAGGTAAAAAATCATGTTTCCCAAGGCAGTGATTTTATATCTCCAATGCAAAAAATATATGACTAGTCCCTTTACTAATGGGTTGATGGAGTCAAATAAAAGAAAGGGCTAGATAAGTTACCTCCTTGGGGGTGTAATCACTTTTACTTCCCAAAGCAAGTTTCTCTAGCTAGGGTTTAAGCTAAGAGGGTGTATGCCCTTATACTTCTCTTAGAAAACCCTTGTTTAACCAATAACATGAAGCATAAAATAATGAAGACTATGGTGGGGGTGTATTCCCTTATACTTCCCACCTAGTTCCTATCACAACAATCCTTGACTTGAAAATAATGATAGCATAAGAGTAAAAGACCATACCAAAATCAAGAAAGATGCTAAGATAATCCACCATAAAAGCTAGAAAGCATTCATCCAAGGCTAGAGCCTCACTCCTCCATCAACCATTCATCAAGATAGCGATAAAAAAGTGCACAAGAGAAAAATAGAGCCAAGTGTAACGGAAATTTCAGACTACTACTTCTCACAAAGAGGGAGAGTTATGTTAAAATGAGATCTTATGATCTCTTATTTATACAAAATGTCACCAAGGTGACTTGTCCATAAGTTAAGGGGTAAACCACAAGACTAGGGGTCAACAACCTTAATCTTCCCCCCTTTAACAAAGTAATATTAAACATTCATGTAAAGTTTCAATTTTGCACAAATAAACACTAATTTTACATGGATGTCCCCCCTTTAGGGGACGTTTTTCCACTTTGAAGAAGTCGTTGGTGTTGGAGAAGCACGGGTAGGCCTCCAAAGGCCACATGTAAAGAATCTAGACAATATCATCATGGTGAAGACACTATTCTCCCCAAAAAATGCATGTGTCAATGAGTGGCACATCACCATCAATCCCTAACCCCCCTAGGTGACATCATGCCTCTAGGAGTGACATTTTTCCTCTCCTAGGAAAAATGTTTGGCATGTGGGGGATATGATATGTCATCCAATTCAATGTCAAGGCCTTCTAGGTCTGATATTTCTCATATGACATGTGAGCCCTTGGCATCCAACCTGTGGGCTTGTAGCCCAATGGAAGCCCAATATACGTGTTTTCTCCCAAAAATGTCCACCAACTAGGTCCTACAAAGAAAAATGGGCACACCCTCCAAGGATCTCAAGTCATAACATTATGATAAGTGAATCCAATCAATAAATGATCCATCTAAGCATGTGCATCAAAGATAACTATATCAAACAATTAATTTCTTAAAGACATTATGCGACTTGTCAAGATTGAATATGGGAGGGTTGACGAGCTGTCCTATTGGGTAGATATTTCCCTAATTCAAGGAGAGTTTCCAAGAGATCTCTCTCTAAGACATGTAAATTGGATGAAGGGGTTGGGGTCAAGAATCAATGGACATAGGGATCATGACATACAAGGGTTCATAGTGTCTCATTCATGGATTCCTTTGTAGAGGGTGTGTCGTACCTTTTTCCTCAATACACTTTTTCCAAGCCCATCAATTGCCTTTTATATTTCTTTCTTTGTATTTTCTTTCAATATAGCATAAAGAGAGGTTGAAGGTCACTACCCTGGCGTGGTGACCAGATGATGGAAATGCCACCCACAAATACCAAGTGGAAATGAGAAGGTTGGCTCATGATGAGACCCCCTTTCTCTCAACCATGCAACTGAGAGCCATTACCCTGGTTTGGTGACCAGATGATGGCAATGCCATACCACTAGATATTCATGGATGTGATAGGTAGGATCATGATGAGACCTCCTATCCTTCAAATAGCCTTTTAAGCATTCTTTTTTATATTGTGGGTCCCCTTTACTCAAAGATAAGTGTTTCATTTCTTTCTTGGCTGATCCCTAGGTGAAGCATCTAGAAGGTTTATACAAGGCTTTTATCTTTTACTCAACATCAACCCCTCTGGACCTTTATCCCCTTCTTCCCATAGAATGAGGGGCAACCCCTTCTTGGGTCAATACACCCTAAGATCCCAAGAGATAAGGAAATGAAGGGGAATAATGATGGAAAAAGGTAAGTATGTTTGAGAATGGTATGATGTCTCTTTAAGGGAGTTCCTAGTAGCAAACCCATCCCCAAGGAAAACCACTTACTAGGGCACAATGTCAACCACCAAGGTAAAGTAGGGAAAAAGGAAAAATATCTAAGCATATATCATTAAATATAAAGAAATCTAAGATATGAAAAAATCAACTAGATTAAATAGTGAAATGATGCTCACCATAATACTGAATTGTACCTCATGGAGCAAGGCCCATTGCCTTCCAGAAGCCAGCTGGTGTGGTGGATGCCATCTACAAATTTGTGACTATTTGTTGTGGTGAGTGGTTTTTCCATCTTTGAAAAAGGGTAATGCTGGTAATGTATTCTCTCAAAAATCTATATATGCAACCTGAGGACCTCGAGACATAATCTCCTTAGTTATCCACAAAATTGGGATAACGTTTGGCTCCTACTTGGGGACATGTGCTCACCATAGAGTGCATGAGAACCGCAACATCTCCTGTCAAACCTGTGCCTGCAAGGAAACATCAAATTGTCAAGTGCAGGATGGCCTACTCATCCTTGTTCTCATATGATCATAATGAAAACCAACTAAGCTAGAAAAATAAAGGTTTGACATTTTTTCCAAAATTTCTAAACTAGGCATGAAATCAATATGCAAGTAGAGAGAAATGAAAATAAAATGCATCTAAACTAGTATGTGAAATCAAGATGAAAATGTAGGGAATCAAAATCACTTACCTACTTACCTGGGGGCATAGTCCCTAAAGAAGTCATGTGACTTGGATGTGAGGTTGGAGAAGAGATCCATCTACCAGTAGTGGCATCTTCCTATGGTCTAATGTTGTTAGATAGTACCTTTCTTTGTCAGACTTCTTCCTGATGATTTAAGGTCCAAGCCATGAAATTTTCTCTTTTTGGTCATGTTTGGGCTTGCCCTTTATTTTTTCCCACATGATAACAAGACTTCCTTTATTTAAATTGATGCAAGGTGTATTCTCATCGTATGGAGGCTCTGCGTGGACTATATATTTGATGATTTATTCATGTTTCTCATCTTCTTTCTTCAAAATTTGGATAGACCTTGGTTCCTTCCCATGGTATTTTGAAATTTTCTCTTTGTATTGATCTGTCCATGGAAGAAGTGTTTCTATGGAGTCCTCCTACATAAATGGTAGATCAGATGGATCATACTCAATGTTCTATGGGAGCACATCATAATCATATTTGTTGGGATAATTAGGACCATCATGATCTATCACGTGTCTATCGAATTTATTTCGATTGTATAATATCTAAAAAGTGCCATCTCCCATAGGAATGTGTGCATGGGTGAGATCCATTCTAAGGAAACCCCCAAGAGTAGTAGGCCATCTCCTAGAAAAGAGCATCCCCCAAGCATCTAGAATGTCAATCACTACTATGTCCATGAGAATGTTGATATGTGGAAAATCAATCAAGAAAACCTCAATGTCCTCACATACCCTGAGAAATCTGACTTTTTTGGAATCAATTCCACATACATTTCAAACTAAGTTGTTTCATTACCTTCAATGATATGACATTTTCCGAGGCCTCTGAATAAAGCATGTCATTTTTCAAATGGAGGGCATTCATGCCTAATGAGAGATAGAAGGGAGGGTTCTTGTCCCTTGGTCGATCAAGATACATAGTGTTCAACATGATGCGAGGATCCTCCGTCTCGGTTGGAACCTGTAATATTCTCAAAATTTCCCTTTTTACGGAATGGATTTTACACATCTCTATCACTGGGACTATCATATTCAATTTTCCAAACATGCTTGCAACATCTATATTCAACTGAATGTCATTTGTAGGAGTTGTCTTAGGAAGCAACTCACATATCGATGGTGGAGGTGGTGGAGCCACCTTTTTTGTTGATTGAAGAGGAGTATCAGGCTGTGATAGAGAGGCTGAAGCATTTTTTATTCTGCAGGTTAGAATTTACCTCCTCCTTAATTCCTTATTCAGATCATCTGTCAATTTATTCAAGGCCTGGAGTCTCCCCTCTCTTTCTCCTATTATTCTGGCTTCATTGATCTGTTCTTGGGTAACTTGTTCATCATTGAAATTACATATCATGATGTTTATATTGTCAGGATAGTATTTGTCTCATCCCGGGCACTCATATTCCTTGTGGGGTTCTTGGAATGAGAGACACCAAGCTTCTATATCAACTATCCCAATAGGTTTCAAAGTTTCTGGGGCCTTTGTCTCTTGTTGAGGTCTTGGTTTCCAACTGATGTCATCTCTCTATAGTCTAGAAAATTGAGGTCTGGGAGAAGATTGATTTCTTTACATTGTATTCATACGGTTCATAAGCTCTTTCTATACCTGAACAAATTGAGTATTCATTTGGTATGTATTCTTAGTCAGGAGAGAAATCAGATCGAGAGAAATGTTGTTGGAAACCTTCGTCCTTGCTTCTGTCTTGTTACGAGGGTACTGAAAAGGTTCTATTTTTGAATCAAGGAGATTCTCTTCAATATCGATAATGAACTCTTTAGCCTATGCCAATGATGTGGGATTTTTATCTTTAAGAATGTATTAGAATTTCCCTTCAAAAGCATTCATGTAAAGGAGATGAACTGATGATGTCATAAGACGATAATCTGCTGAAATTTGATTGTACAACCTATCAAATATGGAAACAAATTCCTTTACTATTTCACTCTCCTTTTTATTTATTTGATTGAACTAAGTCCCAAGTGTCCCACCATCTACCTTTCTCAACCATGTGCTCTTGAATAAGTTGGAAAAAACATCATAGGATGTGGGATGATTATTAGGGAGTCCTTTGAACCAATCAAGGGATTTTTCAGTCAATGCCAAAGAAAATAACCTCATGGCCACATCCTCATGATCAATACTTGCATTGTCCATGTCCCATCCCATGACATAAATGTGGTCTTCAACAGTTATCACATTGTTTCCTGGGAACTTTGGCAACCACTTGTTGACTTCTATTGGCATTTTATTAGGGTAACCTTGGATATTGGCCATGCTAAGGGGTTTGTAGAGGTCCCTTTCCCAAGGGAAATCCATTGGAGCAAGAGGGAGGGATTTATGGAAAAGAGTTTTGGCAACGAGAGACTTGAGAGGAGGCCTTCTTTGGTAAACCTTAGAAGGCTTGAACCTCCCAGGGAGAAAAGGTTTGGGGAGAGAAGAATTCCGGGAAGGTGGTGTTGCCATATGTGTTTCAATATGATCTCATCAAGGAAAATGGAAAGGGAACATCCCTTAGGTGGAGTCGCCAGGAAAGCTAAGAAAAAGGATATGGTATATCTTAAAAAAGTTTCGTTAGTGTACGAAGAAGATTCAAAATATTCCCCGACAATGATGCCAAAATGTTCTAGCGCAAGTTGTAGGCTGAGAAAATCCCAACCCAACCACAAGGCAAGTGATACAACTTGGGAATCCTACACCCAATGTCACCTCGATGTAGGTCTCACACTTCAAGGGTGACTAGGTCACTCTAGGGAGGTGATCTTGGTGACCCTAGGGGGAATGAGATGGATATGGATAGAGATGGAAGTGAATACCCTAGGGTTCAAGTCTAAGTGAAGTGAAATGTGTGGAATTAAGTATTGAGAAGGTCCAAGGGTTTCCAAGTATGTTGAATAACCAATAAATGGTGAAATACCTGTCCGAGACACAAGAAAAACAACTTTGCAATGATGCATATTAGTATGGATCAACAAGTTAGGCTTTTTGTCCCTAATTTTCATAAGTAGATAAAAATTTATATCAGCAAACAAAACATCTAAATCATCATACAAATATCTAAACTAGTTAAGTAAATCAACATCAAGATTAACAAATTAATATAGGATGAAAAATGACACTTAAGAGGGCAGAGAAGATGGTTGTTGTAAGCATGTATTTTATGCAGAAAATTGCAGCCTTATGGATGTATCTTTTAGTCACTTATATCAGAAAATTACACCATCAAAATATGCCAACATTTATCCCAAAACATGCACCCTAATTAGAGTGTAAAATTAGGAGCTAGTCTAGGGTTAGTTTAGGAGTTATGGTTAGTAGTTTATCTAGGTTATATCAGCCATAATGGCTGTAGGTTAGGGTTTGTAACAGAAAGTAAAGTAATGGGAGAGAGGGGAATCCCTAATAGGGGAAGACTCTTCTCAATGAGAAAAACCAACTCCAAGCAAGAGATCTTTTAAAAGGTAAAAATTCACGTTTCCCAATGCAGTGGTTTTATATCTCCAACGCAAAAAATATATGACTAGTGCATTTACTATTAGGTTAATGGAGTAAAAAAAAATAAAGATATAGAGAATATACCTCATTGGGGGTGTAATCCCTTTACTTCCCAAGACAAGTTTCTCTAGCTAGGGTTTACGCTAAGAGGGTGTATGCCCTTATACTTTTCTTAGCAAACACTTGTTTAACCAATAAAATGAAGCATAAAATGACAAAGACTATGTTGGGGGTGTATTCCCTTATAATTCCCACCTATTTCCTAGCACAACAATCCTTGACTTGAAAAAAATGATAGCATACGAGTAAAAGACCATACCAAAATCAAGAAAGATGATGAGATAATCCACCACAAAAGCTAGAAAGCATTCATCCAAGGCTAGCACCTCACTCCATCAACCATTCATCAAGATAGCCATAAAAAAGTTCACAAGAGACAAATATATCCAAGTGTAGTGAAAATTTTAGACTAATACTTCTCACAATGAGGGAGAGTTATGTTAAAATGAGATCTTATGATCTCTTACTTAAACAAAATGTCACCAAGGTGACTTGTCCATAAATTAAGGGGTAAACCACAAGAATAGAGGTCAAAAACCCTAATATTTCCCCCTTTAACAAAGTAATATTAAAAAATTCATCTAAAGTTTAACTTTTTCACAAATAAACCCTAATTTTACATGGACGTCTCCCCTTTAGGGGACGTTTTTCCACTTTGAAGAAGTCGTTGGTGTTAAAGAAGCATCGGTAGGCATCCAAAGGCCACATGTCAAGCATATAGACAATCTAATCATGGTGAAGACCCTCTTCTCCTGAAAATGTTATTGTGTCAATGAGTGGCACCTCACCACCAAGCCCTAACCCCCCTAGGTGACTTTATGCCTCTAGGAGTGATATTTTCCCTCTCCTAGGAAAAGAGTTTGGCATGTGGGGGATAGGTGTTGGCATATTTATAGGAAGAGTGTGCTTAACATCGATGGCAAGAACAAAAGGTGGAGCAAAAGGTGAAAAATATCAGGAGGAAGAGCTACAGTGGCCATTGGATCACCGATCCAAAGGACCTTCAACCAACTACTCGACAACCATTGGATAATTCTAAGTGGAAGGATAGGATAATCTAGAAGAGTAGCACTGAAGATAGATCGAGCCATCGATCTAAGAACATGATCGACGAACAACATTTGGTTCACATCAAAATTTGCGAGGAGGTTTCTGTTTGGGGAATCTCACTTTGGGAGAATTGGCAAGTTGAAAGTCGAATTACCCGAAGCCCGAAATTCGAAATGAATAAGGACCATCAGATCTGGAGAAAATGCGATGACTGTTAGATTAGGGAGAACCACGTCAACATACCACATCTATAAGGACATGTGGCAAACCAAGTTGGCAGACCACGTCAGTAAGGACACATGGCACAATCATACAATGACAAGTGTCAATTTGAATCGACATTCCAGGTATGTGCAAATCACGAATTTGAGTGACATGTGGAAACTACTCGGCTCGTGACATGTCATCAAGTGATGTAAGTAATTTATGTCACTCTGGGAGTTTTACTTTGGGAGTTTTACCACCAACACTTGCCCAAAGTCCCGAAGTCCCGAAGTGGACACAAAACGTCTAATCTAAAGATCACTTCGGGAGAATTCTCAATCATCACTCTACTACAGAGGAAGGATAGTGTAAGTGGAAGCATTAATCGACAACAAGTGGTCTCCACCACTTATGACTTACTCAAGAGGTGATCACTCTGGAGGAAAATGGAGCAGCAATTAGCCTAATGTCTCGAAGTCCCAAACGCCGAATACTTGAAGAGCCAAAGGAGTCGAGGACCGTTGATCTATAGGAGGACACACGTCAACATATCATGAACTCTGGATATGAAATACTCTAGAGGAAAGAAGAGAGGGAAAGAATCGAATCCCCTAAGTGAATCTCTACAGTTGATCGAGAAGGGTTCTAAGGGCCATCGATCTAGTCTTGGTAGAAAGTGTCGAAGTCCCGAAGTAGACTAGAGCCATTGATTTGAGGAGGACATGTGGCAGGAATCTGTGGACTTCAGATAAAAGTGTTCTGGGAGAGCATGAAGGTTGAGAACTGAAATCGCTGAAGCCCAGAGTAGAGAAGAAGATCTCGATCGTTGATCGAGATAAAGGGACACACGTCAGTGGATTGTCAACTTCGGAAGATTGATGTACTGAGGAAAGTAGGGTTTGAGATTTGAAACTCTCGAAGCCTAGATCATGAAATAAGATGTAGCCATTGATTTGGAAGGGAGCTACTTGTCAACAGATCATGGAGATCTGGGATCGCATGTGGAAGGAGGAAAGAAGGCAGATAACAATCATTGATCAAGAGGCATTGCCAAGGGATTGGAGATCAACTGTCATGCTTAATTGCGGGGTTAGAACATGTTTGGGTCTTAATTTTTCTTGAGCAGGCTGCAATCACAACCACGGTATCGTCAAAGGAATACATGGAGCTCTGTAGTGAATTGTGGGGTGAAAAGCGGGTTTCCCTCAAACCGCCTTTGGCCACGCCCGCAATCACGTTTTCACGTGATTTCATCGCTCAAGGTCACATCAACGAAAGATAGATGAAGGACCTAGCGCTCCTAGGCTCCACATCATAGGTTATGCATTGAAAAGTCAAAAAGGCCTCTGCGAGTATAATCCAATGATGCCGATCAAACCGAATCTGGTCAAAGGGTTGTTGTTTCATCTCATGATTTCTTGATCAGTTACAATTCAGTTACACTAACTGAATCATTGTTCCTGAGCGGTTCAATCATTGTTCCTGAGCAGTTGAATCATTGTTCTTGAGTGTTGGAATAATGATTCCTAAGCGTTTCTTTGAGATTCGCGACTTAAGCATTGGATATGCAAAGTGTAACAAATGATGAGAGCAGGGATAAAATAAAAATGATGTGACTGAGAGAGGTTGTTGTTTCTTTGTAAAAAGTAGTCGAAATGTAAGAAATGAAGTTTTATAGCATGAACTAAGGGAGAAAATGCAGAGATGAAGAACATAAGCTGGACAAAGAAGAAATGGTGAGAACAATAGACTATACGAGAGACTAAGCACAAGAAGATGCGAGAAGGAAGACATTGATGCAGGCATAGCAGAGCAGTGTAGCAGAACAGTGATGAGACTGGTAAGCCATTAATAAATACTGTATCACTGTAATAAATTTCAGCAAGAAAAGATTTATATCTTAGGGTGGCAGGGTGGTGCTAGGGAGGACTATCGTCCTTAGAGTTTCAAGTGGGTTCTTGAAAACAGGGAGTTGTATCTTCCATCTGGTTACAACAAAAAAAACCAGGGTGGTAGGGTGGTGCAAGGGAGAACCATTGTTCTCTGTTATACAGGTTGGTTCTTATGTGACTGGAAGTTGGTGCTTCCATCTAGTTGGTGTTGGAACACTCAGGGAGTTGGTGCTTCCTTCTAGTGGGTGCTAGAGAAACCAGGGAGTTGGTGCTCCTAGCAAGTTGCAGCTTGTAAAATAGAGGTGGTAGCCTCACAAAGAGTTGGTGCTCATAAGAATGATAATGTACAGAAAATAAATACTACTTATCATATTAAGAAGAAGAGGTTTTCTCCCTTTATGGGTCTCCTCAAGAATATCTGTCTTTGTATACTTTATGTGTGTGATTAATGTTGAATACTCTATTGCTTACTTCCCTGAATTATTGTGATCATCATTGATTGTTCTGTAATGAGTTTAAAATGAGTATAATTGTTTAAGCACAGTAACAACTGATTAACCCCCCCCTCTTAGTTGTCTAACAATTGGTGTCAGATATGGTTCCTTTTATCTAAGGGTAGATCCTAGAGCTTAAATATGACTAGCCATGAAAGAACTTCATTCAATAAGTCCCCCATGTTCAATGGAACAAACTTTGCCTTCTGAAAAGTTAGGATGAGAACCTACATAATGGATTTAGGTGCAGATGTCTGGGATGTGGTAGAGACTGGTTATGTAAAGCCAGTTGTACTAGCTTCTAAGGATGACAAGATAGAATTCATCTTCAATGCTAAGGCTATGAATGCTATTCTGAGTGGGCTTGCAAAACATAATTTGTAAAAGTTATGCACTTAGAATCTACCAAAGAAATGTGGGACAAAGTCATTAGCAGTTATGAAGGTAATGAGAAGGTAAAGGATGCCAAGCTTCAAACCTACAGATTACAGTTTGAACAACTAAATATGAAAGAGGATGAAACTGTTGGGAAGTACTTTTTGAGAGTTGAAGAAGTAGTAAATGTAATGAAATGACTTGGTGAAAAAATTGAGGAAGCCTCTTTAGTTCAAAATATTTTAAGATCTCTCCCTCATAGATTTAATCCAAAAGTTTTTGCAATAGAAGAACTGAATGATATTAAAATTCTTCCTATTGACCAACTCCTAGGAACTATGAGTGCTTATGAAATGAGGAGAGGTAAAGATAAACCCACCTCTAGAGAAGCATCATTTAAAGAAGATAATAATGAGGATTCATAGCCTGATGAAATTGAAGAAAAATTTGTGAGAAGACTAAAGAAAGGATTAGGCAAGTACCAAGGCAAGTTACCCTTCAATTGTTTTAACTGTGGAAATATATGTCACTTTGCATCAAGTGTCCACACAAGAAGAAGGACCAGAAATCTGAAGGTGAAGAGAAGTACAAATCCAAGAGATTTGGTAAAAATAAAAGTTTGTGTAAACAATGATGACTCTCCAGAAGACACAGATAGTGATTCTTCTTGTGAAGATAAGGTTAATTAATTTATGCTTATGGCCAAAGAGGATTGTGATTATAAAATAACAGGAAGTGATGTGAATGATGAAGAATATATGGTTGACTTGGAAGGAGAATTGATCAGTGCCCTAGAAGAAATTGCCAGACTCAGATTTAAGAAGAAAAAGAAAAAACAATTCTTGATACAGTTAGAGAAAGACAATAAAAAACCCGATGAAGACTTTTCCCTGCTAAAAGTGGAATTAGAAGAGGCAAAGAAAATAGAGGACATTCTGGAAATTTTTTTATCAGAGAAGAAGGCAATATGTGAAGCCTTGGAAGAAGAGGTAGTAAAAACCAGAAAAGAGATGGAGAAATTTAAAGCATTGTGTCTCCAAAATATTCCAAGCATTAAAGACGCAGCAAAACTAAATGACATTCTGAGAAAACAAAGATTTCCTTTGTTGAATACTAGTTTAGGCTATGCAAGTGGTTCAATAAGAAAATAGCTAGAAAGCAAAGAACCAGTAAAGATGATCAAGTTCCAAGTCAACAGACAATCAGACCATGTGAGTACTTTGCCACCAAAAGCTAATAAAGACAAGATGACCTCGGATAAAAAACAAAGATATCAGAATATGGAGCAACAAATGCCAAGAAGGAGGCCATCCTTCAGGTACCAAAATTTCTTCCATGGTTACTGCTTTTACTGTTTTAATTTTGGCCACAAGATTGCAAATTGTCAAATTAAGTTTAGAGACATGCAACTGAGGAGATCAAGAAATAAACAATTTTTGCAACATAGAACTAAACAACCAATGAGTAGACAAAGTTGCACCAATCAATTTGACCTATTAAACAATGAGCTTGAATTTTATAACTGTCATAACTTCGACCACAAAGCTACAAATTGCCATTTGAAGAATTACAAAGCAGATCCAAGGATAAAACCCTCAGCTAGAAATGCTAGCACATGGAAAAAGAAAGATAGTGAAAAATGTGGTCTAGTACTTTCAGCTCAAAGAGAAAAGAACCCATGGTATATTGACAATGGATGTTCCAAACATATGACATGAGACAAAAGTAAGTTTCTGTCTCTAAGTGAAAGAAAATCAGGAAATGTAACCTTTGGAAATGATGCACCTGGAAAAGTCAAAGGTAAAGGAATGGTAATTCTAAGTAATGGAAAAGGGAAAGATCAAGATGTGTTGTTTGTAGATGGTATGAAACATAATCTTCTTAGTGCCAGTCAAGTTTGTCACATAGTATGTAAAGTTTTATTCACTTATAAATATTGTAAAATACAATATGTGAATTCAGGATAGTTGATTTTAAAATGCATAAGAACAAAAAATAATGTCTATGTTTTGAAAGAAGAAAAAGAAGAATGTCACTTAAGAAAGTATGATGAAAGTTGGTTATGGAATAGGAGACTTGGACACCTAAATTTTGATCATCTAATCAAACTTAGAAACAGTGGGGCAATACAAGATCTTCCAAAAATATCAAAGCCATATGATTCTGTATGCAAACCTTGCCAAATAGGAAAGCTCACTCAGACACAGTTTAAATCTAAGAAATTTGCATCAACAGAGAAACCTCTTCAGTTAATACATATGGTTAAAGCCATGAATGATGAACTTGAATAGATTGAGAAAAAAAATACTTGGGAGATGGTTCCTAGAATTGAATGTAAAAATGTCATAGGTTCCAAATGGGTATTTAAGAATAAATTGAATGAGCAGGGACAATTTGTCAGGAACAAAGAAATATTGGTCTGTAAGGTCTATGCACATATTCAAGTAAAAGATTTTGATGAAACCTTTGTACTAGTGGCAAGATTGGAAGCCATCAAAATGTTTCTTGCCTATGCATGTCATAAGAAGTTTAAAGTCTATCAAATGGATGTCAAGTCAGATTTTCTAAATGGATATCTAAAATAAGAAGTCTATATGGAACAACCAGAAGGTTTCCAACTATCATATAACCCTGAATTTGACTGCAAGATGAAGAAATCCTTATATGGGTTGAAACAAGCTCCTAGTCCCTGGTATTACAGACTGGATAAGTATCTTCTAGACAAAGGATTCAAGAGAGGAACAGTTGACTGCAACCTATATATCAAAACATAGCACAATGATTTTCTCATTGTGATGGTCTATGCAGATGACATCATCTTCAGAAGTAATAATGCTTCATTGGTATAATGGTTTTCTTCTTCCATGCAGTCTGAATTTGAAATGTCTATGATAGGGGAACTACCATTTTTTCTTGGTATGCGAATTACTCAGAGGTCTGAAGGAATATTTCTTTCTCAAGAGAAATATCTAAGAGAAATGTTGAAATTTTTTCAAATGAAAGATTCTACATCTGTTAGTACACCTATGGTGGTTGGTTGCAAGCTCAGTAAAGATGACATTACACCTGATGTTGATCAAATAACATATTGATCAATTATAGGCAGTCTTATGTACATCACAACATCCCGTCCTAATATAATGCAAGCTATTAGAATGGTAGGTCGTTATCAGTCTGCTCCTACACAAATTCATTTAGCAGCTGTCAAGAGGATATTCAAATATTTGAAGGGTACAATGACTTATGGTCTTTGGTATCCTAGAAATCATAATTTTCAATTAACTGCATATTTAGATGCTGATTGGGAAAATTGTGTGGATGAGAGAAAGAGAAACAGTGGAGGTGCATTCTTCTTAGGTGATTTGTTAGTAGCATGGATTAGTAATAAGTAGGGATCTATTTCATTATCAACTATAGAGGCATAGTACATTGTTGCTTCTACTTGCTGCACTTAGATTTTATGGATGATACAAACTCTTGTAGATTTGAAGGTAACTTATACTGATCCAATTCCACTTCACTGTGATAACACCAGTTCCATTAGTGTCTCCAAGAATCTTGTTCTTCATTGAAAGACTAAGAATATACTGATAAAATATCGTTTTCTTAAAGAACATGTTACAAACAGAGTTGTTCATCTGCATTATATTCCAACCACAGAACAAATTGCAGACATCTTTACTAAACCCCTAGCCATGACACCATTTGAATATCCCCTTCAGAAGCTGGTTGTCATCCCTTCTCCCACCTAAGAAATTCCATCTTGTCATGGGGAGTATGTGTTGGTTGAATATCTGATGCCTCCAAAAAGTACTGCAACAGCTTAGGGGGAGCATGTTTTCTTTGACATTGATGTCAAAGTGGGAGAAAAGGTGTTGTCTGGATGCTATAGTTGGAGGTCTAAGAAGAATAGTGTAGCCTTTCAGGGTTTCCATCAATGCCAAAGGGGGAGATTGTTGGCATGTTTATAGGAAGAGTGTGATTGTCATCGATGGAAAGAATAGAAGGTGGAGCAAAAGGAGAGAAAAATCAGGAGGAAGAGCTACAATGGCTGTTGGATCACTGATCCAAAGGACCTTCAACCGAATAGTCGACAATCGTTGGATCATTCTAAGTGGAAGGAAAGGATAAGCTAGAAGAGAAGCACCGAAGATAGATCGAGCCATCGATCTAAGAACATGATCGACGAAAAACATTTGACTCACGTCAAAAGTAGCAAGGAGGTTACTGTTCGGGGAATCTCACTTCAAGAGAATTGGCAACTTGAAAGTCAAATTACCTGAAGCCCAAAATATGAAATGAATAAGGACCATCGGATCTAGAGAAAATGAGATGACCGTTAGATCAGGGAGAACCACATCAGCAAACCATGTTTACAAAGACATGTGGCAGACCAAGTTGGTAGACCATGTCAACAAGGACACATAGCACAATCAGACAATGAAAAGTGTCAGGTTGAATTGACATTTCAAGTACGTGCAAATCACAAATTTGAGTGACAGATGGCAACTACTCGGCTCATGACATGTCATCAAGTGATGTAAGTAAGTTACGTTACTCCAAGATTTTTACTTCGGGATTTTTACCACCAGCACTTGCCCAAAGTCCTGAAGTCCCAAATGCCAAAGTCCCAAAGTGGACACGAAACGTCCGATTTGAAGATCACTTCAAGAGCATTCTTGACTATCGCTCTACTACATTGGAACAATAGTTTAAGTGGAATTATTAACTGACAGTAAGCGGTCTCCACCACTTATGACTTGCTCAGTAGGTGATCACTCCAGAGGAAAATGGAGTAGCGATTAGCCTAAAGTCCCAAAGTCCCAAACTCCGAAGACCTGAAGAGCTAAAGGAGATGAGGACCATCGATCTCTAGGAGGACACAAGTCAACAGATTTTGAACTATGGGTATGAAATACTCTAGAGGAAAGCAGAGAGTGAAAGCGTCGAAGCTCCAAAGTGGATATTGACTCTTGATCGAGAAGGGTGCCAAGGTCCTTTGATCTGGTCTTGGTAGAAAGTGCTGAAGTCCCGAAGCAGACTAGAGCCGTTGATTTGAGGATGAAACATGGTAGGAATCTTTGGACTCCAACTAAAAGAGTTCTGGGAGAGTGTGAAGGTTGAGAATTGAAATCACCGAAGCCCGAAGTAGGGAAGTAGATCTCGACCCTTGATTGAGAAAAAGGGACACGCATCAGTGGATTGTAAACTCTGAAATATTGACGTACGAAGGAAAGCAGGCTTTGAGAGTTGAAACTCCCGAAGCCTGGATCATGAAATAAGACGTAGCCATTGATTTGGAAGGGAGCTATGTGTCAAGAGATTGTGGATATCTAGGATTGTGCGTGGAAGGAGGAAAGAAGGCATATAATAGTTTTTGATCGAGAGGCATTGCCAAGGGATTGGAGATCAATGGTCATGCTCAATTGTGGGGTCAGAACATGCTCAGGTCTTAGTTTCTCTTGAGCGGGCCACAATCAAAACCATGGAATCGCCAAAGGCATATGTGGAGCTCTGTTGTGAATTGCATGGTGAAAAATGGGTTTCCCTCAAATTTCCTTTGTTCGCGCCCGCAATTGTGTGGTCACGTGATATTATCGCCCAAGGTCACATCAATGAAAGATAGGGGAAGGAGCTAGCGCTTCTAGGCTCCACATCAAAGGTTATGCATTGAAAATTCAAAAAGGCCTTTGTGGGTATAATCCAATGATGTTGATCAAATCGAATATGATCGAAGGGTTGTTGTTTAATCTTGTGTTTTCTTGATCATTTATGATTCAGTTACACTAATTGAATCATTGTTCCTGAGTAGTTGAATCATTGTTCCTGAGCATTGGAATCATGATTCCTGAGCGTTGGAATCATGATTCCTGAGCGTTGGAATCATGATTCCTGAGCATTTATTTGATATTCATGACTTGAGCGTTGGAGATGCAGAGTGCAATGGATGATGAGAGTAGGGATAAAAGAAAAATGTCGTGACAAAGAGAGGTTGTTGTTTCTCTGTAAAAATTAGTCGAACTGTAAGCAATGAAGTTTTACAGCATGAACTAAGGGAGAAAATACAGAGATGAAGAACATAAGCTAGACATAGTAGAAATGGTGAAAAAAATAGATTGTATGAGAACTTAAGCGCAAGAAGATCCAAGAAGGAAGAAACTGATGTAGGCAGAGCAAAGCAGTGTAGTAGAACAATGATGACACTGGTAAGCCATTGATAAATACTGTATCACTGTAATAAATTTCAGCAAGAAAATATTTATATCTTAGGTTGGTAGGGTGGTGCTAGGGAGGATTGTCGTCCTCAGAGTTTCAAGTGGGTGCTTGAACAAAGGGAGTTGTAGCTTCCATCTGGTTGCAGCCAAAAAAACCAGGTGGTAGGGTGGTGCAAGGGAGAACCATTGTTATATGTTATATAGGTTGGTGCCTATGTGACTAGAAGTTGGTGCTTCCATCCAGTTGGTGCTGGAACACTTAGGGAGTTGGTGCTTCCTTATAGTGGGTGCTAGAGAAACTAGGGAGTTGGTGCTCCCAACAAGTTGTATCTTGTAAAACAGAGGTGGTAGCCTCACAAAGAGTTGGTGCTCATAAGAATGATAATGTACAGAAAATAAATACTACTTATCATATTAAGAAGAAGAGGTTTTATCCCTTTATGGGTTTCCTCAAGAATATCTGTCTCTATATACTTCATGTATGTGATTGATGTTGAATACTCTATTGTTTACTTCCCTAAATTATTGTGATCATCATTGAGTCAATATCAAGGCCTTCCAAGTCTAATCTTTTTCATCTGTCATGCGGGACCTTGGCATCCAACCTGTTGGCTTGTAGCCCCATGGAAGCCCAAGCTAGGCTTGTTCTCGCAAAACTGTCCAGCAAATAGGTCCTTGAAAGAAAAATGAGCACACCCTCCAAGGATATCAAGTCATAACATCATGATAAGTGAATCCAATCAATAAATGATCCATATAAGCATGTGCATCAAATATCACTATATCAAAAAATTAATTTCTCAAAGACATTATGTGACTTGTCAATCTTGAATATGGGAGGTTTGACGATGTGTCCTATTGGGTAGATCTTTCCCTAATTCAAGGAGAGTTTACAAGAGATCCCTCTCTAATCCATGCAAAGTGGATGAATTGGTTTCGGTCAAGACTCAATGGGAATAGGGATCATGACATACAAGGGGTCATAATGTCTCATTCATGGATGCCTTTGTAGAGGGTGTGTCGTACCTTCGTCTGCAATTCACTTTTTCCAATCCCACAAATTTCCTTTTATCTTTCTTTCTTTGTATTTTCTTTCAATATAACATAAGGAGAGGTTGAAGGTCACTGCCCTAGTGTGGTGACCATATGATGACAATGTCAGCCACAAATACCTAGTGGAAATGAGAAGGTTAACTCGTGATGAGACTGCCTTTATTTCATCCATGCAATTGAGAGCCATTACCCTGGTTTGATGACCATATGATGACAATGCCATACCACTAGATATTCATGGATGTGATAAGTTGGATCGTGATGAGACCTCCTATCCTTCAACTAACCTTTTAAGCATTCTTTATTATATTGTGGGTCCCCTTTACTCAAAGATAAGCATTTCACTTCTTTCTTGGGTGATCCTTGGGAAAAGCATCTGTAAGGTTTATACAAGGATTTTATCTTCTACCCAAACATCAACCCCTCTAGGCCTTCAACCCCTTCTTCCCATAGAATGATGGACAACCCCTTCTTGGGTCAATACACCCTAAGATCCCAAGACATAAGGAAATGGAGGGGAATAATGATGGAAAGTGGTAATTATGGTCGGGAATGGTACAACGACTCTTTAAGGGAGTTTTGTTAGGTCCGCGATATGGTTAATTTAATGATGTTGATTAGATCCTTTTTGACCAATATTATATGTGTATTTTAATATTTTGAAGAAGTTTTGAAGGATTCATGTATCAAATTTCCATAGCTTATACCAAGGAAAAATCACATGGCATTTTTCCATCTAGTAACCCGTCCGATACTCCATCCGACACTATTACAGGCAACAAACTTAAATATTGATTTGTGGGAGGATGCTTTCGAATCAGAAAAATTTGGAAAATGGGTTTTGTGTGTAATATGCCCAATCAAGTCCACAATGGGCCGTTTCCTGAAATTCTAAATGGATTGAGAGAAGTTCATGGTTTTCAATTCGGTATCTGGTACTCCATCTGGCACTGCGTCCGGCACTCCATCCTGCACTAAAACTGTGGGCGAGTTGGTGGTTATCATATCGGCGGCCAGTGATGGGAAAATCGACGACATGGGTTTTTCTTGTGCTTGTGGCCTCCAGCTATTGAGCTTCTAACAACTTGGATTAGGTTGTTATGCTGGGTGTTTATTGGCTCACTTAGTTTCTATAAGCCATCGACGGTTAAAACACATTAAGTGTAATTTACTGTTTTTAGAAGAGGTCGACCCTTCCAGTGGTCGAACTCTCAACTTGTAACCTCTATAAATACCACAACAATGGTCAGACAAATAGTGAAGGATAGTTAAGTTCTATTTTTCCATTTCAAGATATTTTCTCTAAACTGTGTAAAACTGTGTTTTTAATTTTAATGCTGAAATCGTGTTGCTTGAGCTCGTGATTCATTTTTGAGGAGTAGCCACGACCTGTTGGGGGGCCCACCAGTGGTCTGGGTGAATATTCAGTCAATTAGCTTGTGAATTCACTTAGTGTAGTTGTCATTTCTTTTATTTCTTGTACATGAGTTTTTATTATCTTTTACTTACTATGTAATTCATGTTCATAGTTTAATCGCTTCAGTTTCTTTTTGCGGGATACTTATGAAGGCTAGTGTTAATATGCAATGACTTTTTAATTTATAGGAACTAGCTTGAAATCTTAGATACTAACTCCTTTGTGTAATGAGATGATATTTATAATTTCTATATGCCGAAATAGAGTTTAAAACAGAGTTAAAACAGAGTATTTAGTTAATGGTTTCTTTAGCAAGGTTTTGATGGATGATCAGTTGTTAGCTTTGAATTTAGTTTTCAATTTGCTTATCTAGTTTGCTCAGTTAGTTCTTAGTTTTCTTATCTTGTTATATGCTGAAATAGAAATAGGATTTGAGTTATGTCTTTATGAGTATTTCCCTTTGCAATTTAAATTGTTAAAATATGATTAGTTTAATTTACTTTATGCAATTTCCTTTCTAGATCTAGGTTGCAATTTTAATTTGAAGTTTGATTATTGAGTTTACTTTTTAGTTATGAATCTCTAATAGTATGAATTTGCTTACATTAACATATAATGCAATTGAATTAAATAGAATAGTGTTTTCATATTGTTGATGACTAGTGCATAAATTGAAGAATCACATGGATTTGCAAGATAGTTGATGTTTCTTCTATAATGGCCAAGTTCTCATTAGATTGTGTAATTCACACCTTACACTTTTCTATAGAATTCAATATTGAGTTTATCCCTCTTGAGTTATCATTAATTGTTAAATGCCATCGTGATATCATAAGACACTGAAGACATAACCATCAACACTATATTTGAAGATTTCTTGCTTTTGTAGATTAGATAATAATTTTCTTGCTTTGGTAGATTAAAGAATAGTTTCTTATTGTAGATTAAAGAGTATTTTTTTATCACTTTTATTGTCATGATTCTTTGAATTTAGTAGATTAAGATTTCCTTTCGTAAATTAGAAGTAATTATGAAGTTTAACTTAAGAATAGAGTTCACTTGCTTATTAGTTTGATTAGTTTCTTAATGAGTAATTTTGATTAGTTTACTTGTTGTAGGAGTTACCATAGGTTAGTTAGTCGATTTCTTGCTTATTTACTTGCTTTAATAGGGTAGTTTCTTGCCTATTTACTTGCTTTAATAGGATAGTTTCTTTCTTGTTTATTTGATTACTTGTTACTGTTCATTGAATTTGAATAGATTAATTAGATTAGTTTGTTGTTGATTTTCTCATTAGATAGATTAAATAGATAGTTTTCTTTTGCTCATTATAATGATTAAGTTAATTTTCTTTAAGTAGGGTTTTCATTTTCTTTCTTAGGAATATCCATCAATCCATTGTTCAAAAGTTACTTAGGGTAAATAGTTTAAGTTAGTAGTCTTTGCTTGAATATATTAGCCCTTAAATAAACCATTTCCTTAGATAGACTATACTACCTCTAGCCTTTCTGCCTTGGCACATATAGTGCTACAAATCTAAGTTTACTTACCCTGGGTTGAAAATTTAATTGAGGTTTTTTAGTGCGTATAGAACACCCATCAAGTTCCTAGTAGCAAACCCATCCCCAAGGAAAACCACTTACTAGGGAACAATGTCAAACACCAAGGTAAAGCAGGGAAAAAAGCATAATGTTTAAGCATATATCATGAAATATAGAGAAATCTAAGATACAACATACTCAACTAGCTTAAATATTGAAATGATGCTCACCATAATACTGACTTGTACCTCATGGAGTAAGGCCAACTACCTTTCGGAAGCCATATAGTGTGGTGGATGCCATATGCAAATATGTGACCATCTGTGGTGGTGACTGGGTTAATTTCCATATGTGAAAAAGGGTATTGTTGGTCATGTAGTCTCTCGGAACTCCATATCTACAACCTGAGGGTGTCCATACTTAATCTCCTTAGTTATCCACAAAATGGGGATAGCAGGGAGATCGGGAAAATTTTGCTGAATATGAACCTTGGTGAGTTGCTTGCCTTGTTGAAGTTGATGTCCTGCTTGTACTTTTCCTATGGAAGGATGTCATGAAATTGTTCAAGGAGGTGTTGGATCCATTCAATATATCTCGCTGCATGATTTTCCTTAGTTTGAGTGTGGGAGGACTCTTTCTATGAAGATGAAAAAATAAGAGTTATATCAATGGGGGATATTGGTGGGAACCCCAAGCACACATGAAAAGGGCCATGGACAATAGAGCTATACTTAACATATGGAAGAATCTCATTCTATTCATGGTCCTCTACAATATTTTTGACTTACTTTTTCTGGATAGAAACGTCTTTGGTTGAGGCTATAGTGGTCGCAGTGTCCTTCTATTCACATTCTGACTAGATCGTGAAGAGGATAAACTTTGTAGTATGAGAGTTTACTTTGCGAGACTGTTTTTCTGAGATAATAGTCAGAACTTCTTTTGCTACCTTGTAGAGCTGACCTCCTAGAGTAACAATAAAAATGCAGGACTGAGACTCATAGATAGAGTGATGTTTCTACATATATGGTTGTCCTAAAAAAACACCATAGAATTAAAGTGGGGAAACATCACACACTACCTCATCCTTGAAGAGATTGATTCCATAGGACAGGTGTCACTGCTGACTAACACAAATGTCTCGTCCCTGACTCAACCATCCGGTGGTGTATGGTTGGGGGTGTGGAATTGTTGGAAAATTCAATATCTTGACAACCTCAGATGAGATCAGGTTATTCTAACACCTGCTGTCAATAATGAAATGTAGCAGAGTCTCCTTTACCCACATCTATGAGTGGAAGAGGCGCTCCCCCTCCTCAAGCTTCTTTGGTTCTTCTGGTTGTATCATTGTGGCTGCGATGGTAGAAGTGGGTTTTGCATTGATGATTTGTTTCCCTTTATTGTGCTCTGAATCAAATTCTGATTCAGGTTCTAATTCTTTTTCTTTAAGCTTGACCACTAATGAATTTTTCAAGCAACATTCATTAGTGTTGTGTCAGGGGATTTTGTGGAACTACACCACTTTTTGGTGTCTTTCCTAAACTTCCCATTACCCTTCTTTTATGCATCTTAGATTGGATCTCTTCAGGTTGGCCTTCCTTGCTGATATGTCCTTCATTCTATGAGTTAGGGTTTCATTTTCCATACTTTTGTTGTGGCATATTTTCAAACCCAAACTTCTTCTTACTCTGCTGCTTGAATTTCTACTCGATTTTGATCACATATTGATAAGCAACTCCCAGTGAGGAGATGTCCAAGAAATCCATCTATGTTTGTATTTACCTGTGTAGACCATTGCAGTACTAAAATATCAGGTGTCTCTCAGAGTCTTTGATACCCATCTTTGAGCACAAGGTATGAAGCAAAGTTATCGAATTAATGAGAATTGTGACCTCAAAATGATAACTCTGGCCCAAAAACCTATATTTTTTCATAAAAAACATCAAAATCAGCCCCTAAATCAAAACGTGATGCTACTGGTAGCACCATGTTTTTAAACGGGGTCAAAATTACAACATTTTTCAAACATGGCCTTCAAAACTCAGACAACAACTCAGAAAAACCTTAAAATCAACACTTAAAAAAAAGAGATTTTATTTTTATTTTTTTCAAAACGTTAAAATTTTAGATAATTTGAAATCATATTTTAGCACTTGGTACTATTAAAACCAAGACCTCAAAACCAACCATCAAATTGAAAAGTACTGTTATGGGTAGCACCCATTCTAAAATTGGTGTATGAAAATGACATATTTTTATAAAGTGGTAAAATAACTTATCATTACTGTAAACAAAATCATAAAATCAACCCTTAAATGTTTACTTTTAAAATCTTAGTATAAATAAAAGAAAAAGGTAATACATAATGCCATGAAAATATCACAATATACTAGAAAAATGACATGGCACTTTTTAATATATATATATATATACTTTTAATAAAAAAATGTAAATACACGTTACATTGAATAAAACATAAATTATTTCTTAAAATTGGAGCAAAGTTACCGACTTAATGAGAATCGTGACATCAAAACGAGAACTCTGGCCAAAAAAACCCATAGTTTTGCATAAAAAACATCACAATCAACCCCCAAATCAAAAAGTGGTGCTATCGGTAGCACCATTTTTTTAAATGGGGTCAAAATTACAACATTTTTCAAACATGGCCTTCAAAACTCAGACAGTAGCTCAGAAAAACCTTAAAATCAACACCTAAAAAAACAGATGTTTTTGAATTTTTTTTTTGTTTTTTCAAAACGTTAAAATTTTAGATAAATTGAAATCGTATTTTAGCACTTGGTACTATTAAAACCAAGACCTCAAAATCAACCATCAAATTGAAAAGTACTTCTATGGGTAACACCCATTCTAAAATTGGTGTATGAAAATGACACATTTTTATAAAGTGGTAAAATAACTTATCATTATTGTAAACAAAATCATAAAATCAACCCTTAAATGTTTACTTTTAAAATCTTATTATCACTCAAAGAAAAAGGTAATACATAATGCCATGAAAATATCACAATATACTTTAAAAATTCAACGTCACTTTTTAATATATTTTTTTACTTTGAATAAAAAAATGTAAATACACATTACATTGAATAAAACATAAATTATTTCTTAAAATTGGAGCAAAGTTACCGACTTAATGAGAATTGTGACCTCAAAATGAGAACTCTGGCCCAAAAAACCCATATTTTTGCTTAAAAAACATCAAAATCAACCCCCAAATAAAAAAGTGGTGCTACCACTAGCACCATTTTTTTAACGGGGTCAAAATTACAACATTTTTCAAACATGGCCTTCAAAACTCAAACAGTAGCTCAAAAAAACTTTAAAATCAATACCAAAAAAAGAGAGATGTTTTTGATTTTTTGTTTTGTTTTTTCAAAACGTTAAAATTTTAGATAATTTAAAATCACATTTTAGCACTTGGTACTATTAAAACCAAGACCTCAAAATCAACCATCAAATTGAAAAACACTGCTATGGGTAGCACCCATTCTAAAATTGGTGTATGAAAATGACACATTTTTATAAAGTGGTAAAATAACTTATCATTACTATAAACAAAATCATAAAATCAACCCTTAAATGTTTACTTTTTAAATCTTATTATCACTCAAGAGAAAAAGGTAATACATATTGCCATGAAAATATCACAATATACTTTAAAAATTCAATGTCACTTTTTAATATACATTTTTATTTTTAATAAAAGAAAATGCAAATACACGTTACATTGAATAAAAAATAATTTATTTCTTAAAATTGGAGCAAAGTTACCGACTTAATGAGAATTGTGACCTCAAAACAAGAACTCTGGCCCAAAAAACCCATATTTTTGCATAAAAAACATCAAAATCAACCCCCAAATAAAAAAGTGGTGCTACCGGTAGCACCATTTTTTAATGGGGTCAAAATTACAACATTTTTTAAACATGTCCTTCAAAACTCAGATAGTAGCTCAGAAAACCCTTAAAATCAACACCTAAAAAAAAATATGTTTTTGAATTTTTTGTTTTTGTTTTTTCAAAACGTTAAAATTTTAGATAATTTGAAATCGCATTTTAGCACTTGGTACTATTAAAACCAAGACCTCAAAATCAACCATCAAATTGAAAAGCATTGCTATGGGTAGCACCCATTCTAAAATTGGTGTATGAAAATGACACATTTTTATAAAGTGGTAAAATAACTTATCATTACTGTAAACAAAATCATAAAATCAACCCTTAAATGTTTACTTTTTAAATCTTATTATCACTCAAAGAAAAAGGTAATACATAATGCCATGAAAATATCACAATATACTTTAAAAATTCAACGTCACTTTTTAATATTTTTTTTGTTTACTTTTAATAAAAAAATGTAAATACACGTTACATTGAATAAAACATAAATTATTTCTTAAAAATATTGTTATATTGTCCATATTCAAAACATATGAGCTAAGATATTTTTTTATATTATCCATAATCAAAACATATAATTCATAAAACATAAAAAAATATTCATAACTTCATGTAAGATCATATGTAAGTTCAATGCTCATTTCTAGTTACCACACAAACATCATATGGATAAAAAATACATAAAATGTTTCATACACTTATTCTTATTGAATCATGGTTTCCAAAATACCATCAAAGTCTACATTGTCTTAAGATGAATGATTGGATGAATATGCAGATGATCCATACTCTTCTCTATTGTCGATGAATGCACCATGTAAGTCTACATGCATGCCCAACATTTCATATGTCAAATGCATTTTAGATCTACAACTAGGTTCAACAGACTCCCATATTGCATTTATTTCTTGTGGCAACACCCTCTTGATAATCTCTTTTGTCTTGGAGCGAAGAGTTCCTCTCTTTGTCAAATTGAAGTCATAAACAAGTATGTCAACATAATCTAATTTTAAGAAGTCAATGGGATGACGAGTTGATAACTATTCAATTAGAAAAAACAAAATAATAAATACATATCTCTTTCTGACCCTTCATATTTATCTCTTCTTGATTTAAGAGTAGCACATATACTGCAAATCCACATCCTTGACTTCTTAGGAATACATACATTGTTGAATTGTTTCTTCCTTATTCTTGTAAAATATGCATATGTAATAAAAATACCATTTCCTTCAACACCTTCAACATATCCTTTTTACAAGTTGTATATTTCCCTCCTTGATAAATTATTTGGAATATGTATTGTGTTTCTATCTAGCATACACTCTCCATGTTTGGAAACAAAATCACGCATCCATGACAAAGTAGCGTTTTTCAATGGCCCACTCTCTCGTCCATGATGTACCTTTGAATAAAATGAAGGATATTTTTCCAACCTTGTTTGTATTCTTGATAGATGAAGATTAACAATTGAGTGAAGTGTTTTGAAAGCCTTTGTGCAAAGTAAAATATTCCCAATGCATTAATCATATCCTGTATTGGTGGATATCATGCACCCCATCAAATATTATTTTTTCATGCTCTTATTCATTGAAAAATATGTCTTCCTTTTATTCAAGGAATACATGTAGTCCATGCTTTTCAAACAATTATTTTGACAACATTAATTGGAAATCAATTCACTTATGGAAATTGATTTAGTGAGAAATTCTTTCCTAGACCTTGTATAACTATAATGATATGGATTGATATAAAAAAGTTTAGTCCTTGTCCTAGACACAATGATCCGGATTTATGTAGGAACACAATGAAATACAGAAATACACATAAACGCAGAGGTGCATCGGAAATAAGACTTCATTTCATTAATAACAAATGACTGAAATATGCTTACAGACAGAATGTAAATAAACTAGCTAAGGCGCTGGTAGCTTATCTCTGAGAAGAGATGTGG
>JZKD02S1421535.1:218180-239071 GCA_000966675.3 Picea glauca | reverse complement strand
AAGTGGGGGATTGGATATTTCTGAGGCTACAACCATGCAAATAGATGTCCCTCAAGAAATAAAATAAGGAAAATAAATTAACACCCAAGTATTATGGTCCCTATAAGGTGTTGCAAAGGATTGGAAATATGTCTTACAAATTGGAGTTACCTCCATTTTCACATGTACATCTTGTCTTCCATTCAAACTATTTTACCAAATATCAATTAATAAGAGAAAATCATACTAGAACCAGAAACAATCCTTGAAACAAGGGTTAAGAAGCTGTGAAATTGAATAATTACTGAGTACAAATAGAAGAAGTGACATGGGAATATTATTTCTTCTTGTAGAAACATCCATAGCTAATCAAGTGTTGAGGGACACACTTGTTTGAATGGGAGGGGCATGTTAAGACCTAGACAAAGCCCCATGTAAAGCCCTAAATATTGATTTGTTATATTTCTATTGTTAGTATTTTTGGATAGACCCTTTAATTGTAATTTTACCCTTTGTCTCCTATATATATATATATATATATATATATATATACCAAGGATACCTATTTTTAGTATCATCTCATATTGTACATTTTTTCTATTGTAAAAGGAGGTTTCCACCTTGAAGAGGCTTCAAACTCATTCTTCTCTCTTTATCAAGGCATGTGTTGCTTCTCTCTCTCACACTCTATGTTATTTTGGTTGTTTTTTGAATAACATCCCTTATCTTTTATTATATGAAAATCTTAATTATAGTGTTCCAACTGAAAGGAAAACTAACTATAGATAACATCTCTTTAGTTGATTTGATTTATCTAAATACAATAGATTCTTTGGATCCCTTGGGACAAATCCCAAGGTACCCAAAGTTCCATTCTACTACTTCCTACCTATTACCACTCAAATTGTACTTAATGATAAAATTCTTAATCCACAGGGTACAACTCAAGGGAAACTATCAGGATTGTCACCAATGGCACCTTAGTAACATATCCTCTTCGCTTTAGGTTGGCTCTCCTCTTGATCAATGAGGATATCCCTAGTAGGATTACTAAGACCAAGCAATGAGGCACAAGGTGATGTAGAAAGTGGCCTTAGTAAAACTGAGTTTTGGGGTTTTTAGGGTTTTAAAATAAGTGATGGAAGGAGATAGATAATAATGCCAAATCCAACTAGGTCAATGGATTCAAGGTGAATCAAATTTAAATGATGCCAAGAAGAAACCCTATAAAGAGTTGGATTATTTCCTTCAAGAATTAGATCTTTGATATTAGACCCAAGAGAAAGAGTAATCCCTCACCCAATCAATATCAACAATGAATATAAAGGTATACAAGATGGAAACCTTCATGGAAAAACCCTCACCAACTATATCAACTATGATTTGATGAATTTGCTTAATACTTCTTGCTAGGGAGCCAAAAGGAATATCAAAGCAAGATACCAAATAATCACCAAATCAACAAAGGAATAAGGAAGGAGAAAATTTAGAACATGTTTCTTCTATGTGGTAGACTTACCCCTCAAATGGATCGATCTTGAAGGATAGTATAGAAGCCTTAAACGTTCACACTAATATTTGATGCACCAAGAAAATAACCAAGAAAGAGAAAACTCCAAGAATTGACAGCAAAACCTCCAAATAGGTAGATCTTTTATTAATTGTATTCTCCAAGTGATATCCAACAATTAACAACAATTTGCAATGAGAGGATATCCTTTATTTATAGAGGATGATTCTACATACTTCTCATTCATTATTCATTCTTTCTCCATAAAATTATCCTAAGAGAATTACAAAAAAATACTTTTCATTCACAAAAACAAGGAGACTAAATCAAAATCAAGTAAAATATGCCACATGTACATAAAAACCTCATGAGAAAGGGGGTTGTCCCATAGGAGAGGGGAATTTTTGCTTCATTATCTCAAGGTTCTAAGAAATATGTGTTGTTAAGGCCTCAAAACATGGTGTAGTAGCCTCCCATTCAAGAAAGGGTCCAACATCTAGCCTCATTTAGTAGAATGAACTCATGGTATGGGTGGAAGAGGCCTCAAAAGGTGGATGGATCCTACAAATGTGATTAATAATGCTCAAAAGGTCCCTCTAAGACAAGAGGAAACTCTTGAATCTCAATCAAATATCCTCCACAAGGCAAGGAAAGTTCCCCTCCAAGTCAAATCAACTCCTAAAAACACCCCATGGCTATCATAATGTCCACATGTGTGGGTTAACCCTCAAATAATGCATAAAACAACTCAAACAGTTATGTAATAGGAGGGTGATTTGGAATATTCAATGTGTAATCTATAGAGGATGTCCATGCATGCATAAATAGCCCAAATGTGCCTTGGAGGATGTGACCAATGCCTTGTGGTACATGCATTTCCTCAATAACTATGAGATAACCTTAGGAAATGTGAAAGCAAGTGAGCATTCACAAAATTATCTCTAGTAGTAGATGGCTAGATTGTGATGAATACATAATATAGGGTTCCATGCTTAGTCATAAAATAAGTGTGCTATTGTTGATCGAAAATTTGGTCACCTTGATTTTCTGCTCTTTGGAATAATAATAAAAATGACATAAAAGGGAGAAATTTGTGCATGCTCACCATATCATGGTGTATCCATCAGTATCATCTTCATCATGCATTTTATGGAATCAAAATCAGACTCCTTATGCCCAATATACTCATAATTTTGTCCAGAAGTCTAATAAAGAGATTGCAAGAAGAACTTCGAAGAATGAAAAATTTTCTAAGTGTTGTGCCCCTCTTCCCCTCTCCTCTTCCTCCATGTGAAACACTTAGCATTTTTCATCTTAAATTTACCTCTCCTTTCTCCCCTCTTCTCATAATTAGTCATTTTAACACTTTTCATCTCCTCCCCATCTCCATACTTAGCCATTTTCCCTCTCTTATCCCTTTGCTTCTCTTCTCATCTCATACTCTCATCTCTTAATTAGCCATTTTATCATTTTATCATTACTCTCCTATTCCCTTCACTTCTAATACTTATACATTTTTTTACCTTTAATTCCTTACTCTTATTTCCATACTCATAAGTTTTTCCAGAAGTCTAACAAAGAGATTGCAGGAAGAACTTCCAAGAATGAAAATTTTTCTAAGTGTTGTGCCCCTATTCCCCTCTCCTCTTATTCCATGTGCAACACTTAGTCTTTTTAATATTACATTTACCTCTCATTTCTCCCCTCTTTTCATACTTATTCATTTTAACACTTTCCATCTCCTCCCCATCTCCATACTTATCCATTTTCCCTCTCTTATCCCTTCGCTTCTCTTCTCATCTCATACTCTCATCTCTTACTTATCCATTTTCTCATTACTCTCATATTACCTTCACTTCTCATACTTATCCATTTTTATAGCTTTCATTCTTTACTCTCTTCTCCATACTCTTCTCATACTCATCCATTTTTTTAATTTTCATTCGCTCATATTTATCCATTTTTATACTTTTCATTCCTTACTCTCCTCTCTCTCTTACTTTCCTCTCCATACTTAACCATTTTTCCCTCTTCCACTCTACTCTCCATACTCCATATTACACACTTTTCCATTTTTATCTCTTTTCATTCCATACTCTCCTTTCCTTAACCATTTCTACGTTCATATTCCCTTTTTCTTTTATTTTATTTTCTTTTCCCTTTTCACTACCATTATTTCATTTTCCATTTTCTTTTTCTTTTTCCCTTTCCTGTTTTCTTCTTATTTTCCATTTTATTTTTTTATTTCTCTTTTTTATTTTCCTTTTTCCTTTCCTACTTCCTTTTTTATTTCCCAATTCATGCATTTCCTTCCATAATTTATTTTCATATTTCACGTAATTTTTTTCATACTCCTTCCACATTTCAAGGAACTCTTCCAACACTTAGTCAAATTTATGAGTTACCACGGGGCCGCGGGCTGATGCTATTTATGGATGCTCCATATACTATACCCCTCCAATACTTAGTCCAATTTATGAGTTATTTTGGGTCCACGGGTCGGTGATCTTTATGACTCCTCCATACACTATGCCCCTTCGTTCGACCAATTCTCAACACTTATAAATTTTACAACTCTTCTTACTAAGTCCACAACTCTTTCTGGGCACATCTCCAAGTGACATGTGGCAGGTGACTGGGTGGCCAAAATATTACTGAGATATGTATTTTTCTAAGGCACGAAGACCTACTCCAAGACCTCCATAATATCCTTTGTTTCACATGAGTTATATGAAAGGTGTTTACATTATAAACACCAATTCTTCATCTACCACAACACATGTGGGATTTAAGAGGTGGATTTTAATCAGGGGATAATATTGATCCACGAATTAGATGGATGATTGTTGATCAACAATATTCCAGAACTCATAACTCAAGATCCAAACATTCGTTTGGTAAAAACTATACCTCATTGGAAAGTTAATTCGATGAGGAATATGATTGGACATTTTTTTAGGTATGAATTTACCCATAATTCTCACAGAAATTAAAAGAAAAATAAACTCTGTTTCCATGGATTGTTGGTAAATTTGTTTAGAACCTCGACTTCCTAAGGCTATAACTTGAGATCCAGAACTCAATTTTTTTCTGAGGAGGACTTGTTGAAAATCTAGAATGATGAATATTGTGTTGATTAATTGGGTTGATTGTAATTGATGTCAACCCTTGAATAAAGTCTGGTAGCGAATTCCGGTAGCACAAAGGTTTGCGTAATGGACCCAAGTTTTTTTGATGGATAATGGTATGAGTTTTGATATATTTGTAGGTAAACTTATTCTAGATGGATAGTACATGTCATGCCATTTCCGGTGGTATGTGGAACATCAAATAACTCCTCAAGGATAAAGAGTTATGGCCATGTGAAGTTGGAGAACCCTCATGAGTCATCTAGAAGCCCCAAAAGGTCAAAGTAGTCAAAGTGTTTGCAAAGAAGAAATTATTTAAATAATAAATGGAAGTGATGAGTGTAATATAAGTCAAAGAGGATGCAAACAAAATTATTTAAATAATAAAGTTAATGGATAACTTACTAATTATGGAAAGTGGTTAAGTTAAGTGGACAAGTGGTTATAAGTGGGTTAACCCTAAAATAAGGAAAGTGGGTTAAGATGGTTAAAAGGTAACCCCTGGAGGACGATACATGAAAGTATATATAAGAGGCAAGGCTATATCATTTAAAACCACTTGAATACAATTGAATATCTATTTTTGTGAAAGGTTATTTGGGCATGCATTATTGATAGAGAAAAATTGCAGCAGAAAAAGTGCGGCAGGAAAATTGCGGCAGAAAAAAGTGTGCAGAAAAAGTGTGGTGGGAAAAGTGCGGTAGGAAAAGTGCGGCAGAAAAAGTGTAGTAGGAAAAGTGTAACAGAAAAAGTGCGGAAGAAAAATCGCAGCAGGAAAAGTAAGGCAAAAAAACCGTAGCAGAAAAAGTGCAGCTGAAAAATCGCGGTAGTGGATTCACGACAACAAAACCATGGAAACATAATGATACAAGAAAAAAAAGGTATGGTTTTTATATGTGTAGTGTTGAATTTATGAATCAAGTTGAGGGTTTGCCTTGTAAATATGTTGGATTCCCTCTTCAGATTTTATGGCTTGTTGTAGAGTTGATCTGAGGCAGATCTACTGAAGTTTAGTATTTGTTCATGTTTGAGGGATTTTGGTTGAGGTATGTTGTTGAAGTTATTGGTACAGATAGAGGTTGTATAACAATGAGGTTCTAGCACATGGTTTGAGGTACATACTTGTGGTATAGTATTTGAGGTATATGTGATCAAATCATATTTGGATGAGGGATTTTGGCTGAGGTACATGTTGGGTACATGGTTGATATAAGGAGCTGATGAGTTGGCACATACATGAGGTGTATAGTTGATGATGTTGGTACATCTTGATGAGTCGTAGTTTATGTGTATTTGATGCATGATTGGTACATATTTGGTGCATGGTTGATGCACTCATTGATGGTATAGGTTGAGGTACATGTTGGTTCATGATTGATGCACTTGTTTATGGTACAGGTTGATTACAGGTTGTTTGGACATGTTATTTGTATAGGTTTGGTGCATGGTTGATGCATTTGTTTCTAGTACAGATTGAGTTACAACTTGATGTATGGTACATGTTGGCATAGATTATTGGTACAGGTTGTTACTGGTTGATTGGTACAGGTTTACAACAATATATCTCATAGTGATAGTGTGACAGTGGTTCCATCATTCTACTTCTATGTCAGGGCGGTTGGACAGGGCAAGGATAGGTGGTTGTAGCCACCTTTTGGTTATAGCTAGAGAACATAGGGGGTTGTAGCCTCCTTCTAGTTGTAGCTAGAGAATTGGGGAGTTGGAGATTCCCTCAGGCTGTAGTCTAAGAAACTAGGGGGTTGGAGCCTCCTTCCAGTTGTAGCTGGAAAACAAAGGAATTTGGTGCTTCCAATGAACGTAATTATTAAAGACATATAAGAAAAAACATTATGTGGTTTTCTCCCACTTTGGGTTTTCACATAAAACACTGGTGTACTGTGTATGCGAGTGATTGCTCATTTGTTCATTGTTTATTTACTCTGCAACTATTGGATGATAATGCTACATTGATATAACACTTTCATTTTATGGAGAAAAAGGATTAAATTGATCTATTACTGATTCACCCACCCTCTCAGTAATCCAACAATTGGTATCAGAGTTGGTTCCTTCAGGAAACAATTTAACCATTAGAAGGAGATCATGGATTATTCTAAGAATGGTGTACCCATTGCAGATTCAAAAAATGCCAAAGAAGATGAAGATATAGATCAAGAAGAATTATGTTCACCATGTCAAATAGATTCAAAATATGAAGAGTACATAATCACCAGAGGTAGGTTGTTTTTCTTTAATTGTGAAAAACATGGACATCTTGAAATACAATGCCATGAAGGAAATGAGACAGAAAAACTAATTGAAAAGGAAGACAATTATGAAGCAGAATTGATTAGTGCTTTAGATGAACTAAGAGAAGAAAACAAGTGACTCAAGAAAGAATTTTTGAAACAAAAGGAAATTGTTCACATTTTTGAAGAAGCTCAACAGGTCATCGGGAACTTAATAATTCAGCTAGAAGAATCCAAAAAGATTGAACAAATTATTAAATATCAAAAGAAGCATTTGGAATCCAACATAGAAGCACAGAAGGAAGAAGCATAAATGAGAGAGAAGATATTGACAGACAATCTTAAGGAAAGAATTAACGATCTAAACCAGCTTGAGGCAGAGTTTGGTCAAGAAGAGAAAGGACTTGAAGAAGAAATAATCGCATTAAAAATTCATCTTGAGGAAGAGAAAAGAAAAGAAGAAGTCATGAAGTCTCAGATAATGAAGAAAGAATAAGAGGTTGAGAAGCTTGAAGAATAAATTTTCACATTGAGAAGTAAAATCATCAAGCTCAACAAGAACGTTGAAGACATAGAAACATCCACATCAGTTATAGAGAATGAAGAGAAGCACTCAAGGTTGCTAGAAAAGAAGAATGAAGAAAATAGAAAGAGTTATGCAGAAGTACTCAAAGGAAGGAATCATGGTCAACCAGAATCTAAGAAAACTATTGAAGATACATCTTCAAGAAGACCATTCATGTTCAAGCTACAAAGAAGCTTCAATCATGATCATGATCAGTCAAGGAAAAAATTTAGAATTACTATGCCACAAAGAAGATCATTCACTCCCAGATATGCATATTTCTTTTATGGTCATTGTTTTTATTGAACTAACTTTGGACATAAGGTTGTAGATTGCAGGGATTATAAAAGAAATGTTCAAGATAGAAATGCATATGTAGCCCCATGTAACATTGAATGTTACAAATGTAATAACTATGGACACATAACTATTGATTGTAGAAGCATGATCGATACTTCCATGAAAGAGAACACTGAGATCAGATGTAAGAAAGTATGGATAAGAAAACACAAAGAACAGGTGAACAAATACCAAGTCGCAGAGATCGCAAGATTGGCAATAAAACGAGATGAAGACAATTCTACAGAGAAAAAAAAATATGTCAGATACATAAAGGTTTGGAAAACAACTGAAATAAAAGAAGGACATGTAAATAAGGAACATGTTCAAGAGATTGAACTTTTAGGCATTGTAGTGAAAGATGAATCCATGGATGGAAAGAAAGAAGTTAGAGCTCAGAGATATGATGAATCTACCAATGAAGATGATGATGAATACACATTAGAGCATGAATTGTTCTGAGCCATCCAGCTTAGAGAATCCCAGGTAACATGAATATTAGACAGGGGGAGTTTATGCGATAGCTGTGATATACCAAAGAACCATCCTTCGAGCAACTTGCAAAGTTTGAATAGACAGATCCATAGTAGTGAGTTAGTAGAAGTGCAATCATATGTAGTAGTGAATACTTCATGATAGTACAATGATAAATGGGTCAACATTATGGACAATGTGTAGTAGAGTCTTGGACAACATGGACATATATGGATTCATAAGAGTACTCAACAAGTTTGGACAAATATATGATAGTGGACGAGAGCATGGATTCATTGATTGGTTCAGAAAAAAAGGAACATTATCATAATGGATGATAATTACATAGGAAATGGCTCAAACAATGCTAATGGATTCAAAATTGATAGATTTGTTTTGGACACATGCAGTGCATACATAAGTTCAAATTCAAAATAGAGTAATTATCAGAAAAAACAATGACAAAACTTCCTACGAGCTATGGAAAGGAATACCAACAAATGTGAAGCACTTCAGAGTATCTGGAAGCAAATGCCACATCAAAAGAGAATATGGAAGAATGATAAATATTGACTCTCGTGTGGACAAAGGAGTACTTGTTGGTTACTCAAGTATAAGGAAAACATACAAGTGTTACAATCTGAGGGTTGAACAAAGTTGTGGAAAGCATCAATGTAACAATTGATGAAACAGGTGGAAAATAATTAAATGAAGAATAAAATGAATCAATGGAACAAATTTACGAACAAGTAGCATAAGATGAAGAAGAAGTATACATCGAACAACCCGAAGGATTTCATTTGTCAAAGAATGCAGATTACACATGAAAATTGAAGAAGGCCTTGTATGGTCTAAAACAAGCTCCTAGAGCATGGTACTCTAGACTGGATAAATATCTACAATAGGTAGGGTTCAGAAAAGGAAGTGCATACAACAACCTCTACATCAAGGTAACTCAAGATAGTATTTTATTAATTGAATTTATGTTTATAATATAATTTTTGGAAGCAATGATGACATGTTAAGCCAGAAATTTGAAAAGGATATGTAGAATGAATTTGAAACATCATTACTTGGAGAACTATCCTTCTTTCTGGGTCTTCATATATGTCAAAGTAACCATGGAATTTTTATTTCTCAAACTAAGTATATCAGAGGAATTATAAAGAGGTTTGGAATGAAATATTTCAAACCAATTACCACTCCTATGAAAACCAATTGCAAGTTGAGAAAATATAATGATTCAAAGTATACAGACTAGAGGCAATACTGGTAAATGATTGGTAGCTTACTATATGTGTCAGCATCAATACCAAATGTAATGCAGGTAGTTGGACATGTGGCATGATTTCAAGCAGCACCAAAGGAATCACATGTCTTAGCATTGAAAAAGGATTTTCAAATATCTCAAAGGAACAAAAGAGTTTGGATTATGGTATCCAAAAGGAAAGGATCTATCACTTATTTCATACATAGATGCAGATTGGGCAGGTTGCATTGATGACCGACAAAGAACCATTGGAGAAGCGTTCAACTTGGGTGAGTGTTTAGTATTTTGGATAAGAAAGAAAGAATCATCAATATCTTTATCTACAACTGAAGCATAGTATATTGCAACAACATGTTGTACATAGGTTCTATAGATGAAACAAAATCTGATGGATATATAGGTTGAGTATGATGATCCCATTCAAATCTATTGTGATAATAAAAGCAACATCAGTATCTTAAAGAACTCGGTGATTCACTCCAAGATGAAGCACATTCCAATAAAGTATCACTTTCTACAGGAACAGGTTGCAAAGAAGAACATTAGAGTTGAATATGTGGGCACAAAAGAACAAGTGGCAGGCATCTTTACAAAACTACTTCCAAGGGAAGCCTTTGAGTATTTTCGCCAGAGACTCAGAGTAATTTCTACTCCAAAATGAATGAATTTGAATGCTTATCTTATATGTCTTAGATTTACACTAGGAATCATCATAAAGAGGACAGTTCATGTTTGGAGATCAGTTTCAGGAAGAGTTTAGTCAGGGGGAGTATCCCAAGTACCGTTCAGTTAGTGGGAGTAGCCCTGGATGGAAAGATACCTTTGCCATTGATGACAAAGGGGGGGAGATTTATCAGATGCAAAGGTAAATGCTTGGAGAAAGAGCACAGAGGCATGGTTCCAGGGGGAGTGATGGTCACAAGGGGAGCATGAGTGATATCAATTCAGTATTACATCAAAGTGTTGCCATCAATGCCAAAGGGGGATATTGTTTATTAATTGGGTTGATTTTCATTGATGTCAAACCTTGAAGAAAGTTCGGTAGAAAATTTCGGTAGCACAAAGGTTTGGGTAATGGACCCAAGTTTGTTTGATGGATAATGGTATGAGTTTTGATATATTTGCAAGTAAAAGTATTCTATATGGATAGTACATGTCATGCCATTTTCAGTGGTTTGTAGAATGTCACATAACTCCTCACGGTTATAGAGTTATGGCCATGTGAAGTTGGAGAACCCTCATGAGTCATCTAGAAGCCCCAAAAGGTCAAAGTAGTCAAAGTGTTTGCAAAGAAGAAATTATTTAAATAATAAAGTGAAGTGATGAGAGTACTATAAGTCAAATAGGATGTAAAAGAAATTATTTAAACAATAAAATTAATGGAGAACTTACTAATTATGGAAATTGGTTAAGTCAAGTGGACAAGTGGTTATAAGTGGGTTAACCCTAAAATAAGGAAAGTGGGTTAAGATGGTTAAAAGGTAACCCCTTGAGGATGATACATGAAAGTATAAATAAGAGGCAAGGCTCTCTCATTTAAACACACTTGAATATCATTTAATATCATTGAATATCTATTTTTGTGAAAGGTTATTTGAGAAGGTATTATTGATAGAGAAATATTGCAGTAGAAAAAGTGCGGCAGGAAAAGTGCGACAGAAAAATTGTGCCAGTAAAAAGTGCAGTAGGAAAAATGTGGCAAAAAAAGTGTGGAAAAAAAAGTGAGGCAAGAAAACAACGGCATAAAAAGTGCATCAAGAAAAGTGTGGTAGAAAACGTGCGGTAGAAAACGTGCGGTAGAAAAAGTGACAGGAAAAGTGCAGCAGGAAAAGTGCAGAAGAAAAAGTGCGGCAGGAAAAGTGTAGCAGAAAAATTGTGACAGAAAAATTGTAGCAGGAAAAGTGTGACAGGAAAATCGGGGCAAAAAATCCATAGCAGAAAAGTGTGGTAGAAAAATCACGGAAGAAAAATCATAGCAGTGGATTCGCAACAGCAAAACCGCGGCAACAAAACGCTACAAGAAAAAAAAGGTATGGTTCTCATATGTGTAGTCTTGAATTTATGAATCAAGTTGAGGTTTTTCCTTGTAAATATGTTGGATTCCCTCTTGGGAGTTTATGGATTGCTGTAGAGTTGATCTGAGGCAGATATACTGAAGTTTAGTATTGGTTCATGTTTGAGGGATTTTGGTTGAGGTATGTTGTTGAAGTTATTGGTACAGATAAAGGTTGTATAGCAGTGAGGTTATAACACATGGTTTGAGGTATAGACTTGTGGTATAGTGTTTGAGGTATATGTGTTCAGATCAGATTTGGATGATGAAATTGATAAAGGCTTTTGGTTGAGGTACATGTTGGGTACATGGTTGAGATAATTAGTTGATGAGTTGGCACATACATGAGGTGTATAGTTGATAGTGTTGGTATATCTTGATGAGTCATAGTTTATGTGTATTTGATGCATGGTTGGTACATATTTGGTGCATGGTTGATGCACTCATTGATCGTATAGGTTGAAGTATAGGTTGGTGCATGGTTGATTCACTTCTTTAGGGTACAGGTTGATTATAGGTTGTTTGGACAGGTTATTGTGATAGGTTATTTGTGCAGGTTTGGTGCATGGTTGATGCATTTGTTTATGGTATAGGTTGATGTATGTTACATGTTGGCATAGGTTATTGGTACATGGTGTTACAGGTTGATTATAGGTTGATTGGTATAGGTTTACAACAGTATATCTCACAGTGATAGTGTGACAGTGGTGCCATCATTCTACTTCTATGTCAGGGCGGTTGGACGGGGCAAGGATAGGTAGTTGTAGCCACCTTTCGGTTGTAGCCAGAGAAAATAGGGGGTTGTAGCCTCTTTCTAGTTGTAGCCATAGAATTGAGGATTTGGAGCTTCCCTCAGGCTGTAGCCTGAGAAACTAGGGGATTAGAGCCTCCTTCCAGTTGCAGCTGGAAAAAAAGGAAGTTGGTGCTTCCAATTAATGTAATTCATAAAGACATATAAGAAAACGACTTATGTGGTTTTATCCCACTTTGGGTTTCCACGTAAAACACTGGTGTGCTGTGTATGTGTGTGATTTCTCATTTATTCATTGTTTATTTACTCGGAAATTGTTGGATGATAATGCTACATTGATATAACACTTGCATTTTATGGTGAAAAAGGATTAAATTGCTTTATTAGTGATTCACCCCCCTCTCAGTAATCCAACATATTGCTCCTAAAATGATTTTCATGGTTGAAAATACATTTATCATGCTCAAACAATGAGCCCCACTTCAAGGCACAAATTTCAATGAAATAAATTCATCAATGAGAATTCAACAAATCATTAATTAAAGTGATTTATTTCAAAAAGGACACATGTGGAAATTTCTAGAAGGACAAAACCCTAACTACTTCAAGAGGCATTAGAAACATATTTCAAAAGAGAGAGTACCATCAAAGAAAGGGTTGGAATATAAGAATATAAAATGTTCGACCATCAGTATGTATTCAGGTCTCTGATCAATAAACAAAGATCTCCATTTTTCTTGCTTCTTCTTCGTCTACACTAACTTTCAAAAGGATTTATGCTTGTATTTTTGAACTGAGCATAAGGATGAGTTCTTGAGTGTTTTTCTTGTATTCGTCTAGGCCTATGATTAATAGATCATTTGAATATTTTTGAGCCATCTGTATTGCTGACAAATGCAATCCATAATTATCTAAATGATTCATGGAGATTTAGTCCTTGTGTTTGGAAAGCTTTATTTCTGAAGCACTAGTCAATTGGTTTACTGGATGTTTTGTAATGAGAAATATATTTCATGTAATAAACTAAAAAAATAATAATTTTGGGGTATAACTTTAATGATTTCTCAGACCTTGGGATTTCCGAGTGTGATATTTTTGGAGTGTTCCTATGAAATTATTTTCAGTTTTGAATGCAATACTCATTTAAATTTCTCTGAAATGATCAACACCATTTCATTATTTTTCTTGTGAGAAAATATGGATGCATTTTCAACTTGCATGTGTTTCAGAGGGATGTTATAATGAAGTTGAGCATATATTTAATATGATATTTAATCCTTTCTTCATATTTTTATGGTTAATAATCTATTTGTTCCATTGAAGAAAAAATATGGTTATCAAGAACCATTTCATATATTAACTAAGCAATACATATTTGGGGTTTGATGTTTAGAATTCTCCCATTTGGAAGTCCAATCCAAGAATATCAAGCTACATATTTTGGACAATTACTTTGAAGTACCACCTCTATAAAAATGCAGGGGGATTTTATCCTTGTGAGATTGTTGTTGGGATTGTGACCAATCTGACCATCAACAACTATACATAGGTGAAACAAATTTTACAACAATAGAAACACTTTCACATAATATACAAAAGAGTGAGAGAGATTAGTTTCTCCCCTAGATCATGTGTTTGAGTATATCCACCTTAATATGGTCTCACACCTACCCAGATAATAAATGAATGGAAAAACAAAGAGTAACCAACATCAAGGGGAATTCATCCAGATCCATAAGAATAATTCCTATCTTGAAACGGGGACTAAAAGGATGGACCATTACTGACCGCAAGGGGTCTAGAGATACTACATAGCCTCCCTACCAATACATATAACATATAATCATGGTATAATACAATACATGAGTACAAATACAACCACACTTTTGGCTCATCATGATACAATGAGGCACATAATTTTCTCATATGATGGTCCACATCTAGCAAAATTATTCATGGTACATGGAAGTGAATATGAGGTGTAACAATTGGCTCTAACTTGGGGACATGTGCTCATCTTGAGAGTGCATAAGAACTCCATAATCTACAAAACTTGTAGACCTAAAACATTTTCAACCAATGGATTTCAAATACAGGGGAAGGTGAAGACACGAGTTCCTTTTCTCCTTCCCTAAAAGAGAAATAAATCCATGTGTAAATGAAATGTATCCAAGAACATGTTATTAGTACCACATCTCAAAGAAAAATATGTACATGTAAGTAACATTTTACTTTTATTCTAAAATAAAATGAAAATTTAGAAATCAATAAAATGAAAGAACAAGTAAGAAAGGCTAAGACACTTACTAATGTATAAGGATGCCCCATGGAATTAGATATTAAATTCATATACATTTTTAGAACTTTCTCATTCATGGGAAATGGAAATTTCTCTCCATCCATATGATTAAGATATAAAAAATTATTACCTGAAAAATCTTCAATTTTGTAAGGACCCAACCAAAGATTTTCAAACTTACCATGTTTACTTTATTTTTCCTTTTTTTTTGTTCCACATGAGAACAAGAAAAAATACATGTATATTCTTTTGGAGATCCTTCTTGTCGAACTTTATAATTATCTTTTCTTAATTCTTTGCTAGATGATCAAAGGTGTGTCTTTGATTTTTGTCATGATTTATAGTTGGATTGATGTTGTTAACCAATAGATCATACTTAATCTTTCTGTCCCAATTTTTCTTGTTATCCTCCATTATCTTATTATTACTTTATTTCGGAAAATAATTTCCTCGAGGGAAATATTTAGAGGGGTGGGATGGGTTGCACTAGAGTAAAAAAAAGGTTGATGCATCTAAAGAAACAAAAAATTTGGAATTTCCAATGATGATATTTGTTGGCCCTCCAAAAGGAATGGTGATATTTTTATTTTTCAAAAATTAAATGACCACCTTGTTAATGGTTTGTTGGATTGCATCATCTTGGATACCTTTCAAACTATCATATAAACAAATGAAGGAATATTTGTATTCATTAATTAAATTTTCAATCTCTCTCCTTTCTTCACCTAAATTTTCTTTTTCAATCTTCACAAGATTAATATCATTAGGAAATCCAACATTGATTTCCATGTACTAATAATGCTTAAATATTTCTTTCTTTTCCTTGTACATGTCATGTCTATCACATATCTCCTCCAAACGTACAGGGCCAAAGAAAATCTCATTATTTCTCAGAGATTCAATTCCTTCTTGTTTCAAATAAATTTTGATTCTTTCTCGGGGAGTCACTTTGGTTGATAAAACAACATAGAATCTTAATACTTCCTCATAACAAACCAATTCATTCATAGGATCATGGGGAACTTGTACATGATATTTTCTCACTAGTTAATGATGCAAGATCACAAAGGTATACTCATAAGTGGGAATAATGGCATACCATAGATACATTTGGATGATACCTCAAATATCAACATCCCACTTATGAGATAAAAACATTACCCAAGCATTTGGAACATCAATAAAAACCAAATCCATAGTAAGAGAAATGTCCTAAAAAGTTACTAAACTGACATGTAGGTTCTTGATCAAGCCACAAAGTTTTACTTCTCTCAAATGAATCACACATACGTTTCTACAAATTCTTGTGGTTTTTAATTCCAATCAGTTCATTAATGTAAGGGACATCACATTAGTTAAGACTCTAGAATCCAACATAAACTTGTGCAATAGCAAGTCATCCACAACCAAAGATATGAAAAATGGTTGGATTGATTGACTCATCACCTCCAACCCTAATAATTCTTTAATTTTATCTCTTATAGAAGGAATATGTTCTAATTCAACAATGGGAACATGTAATTTATCATTAATCATAAAACTTGTTATGTCCAACTTTAGATTAAAAGGGTTACTCATTGAAGGATCACTCTGAGGTACCTCCACACCTGATCCTACGAATTGATTATATTTATTACGAAGCTCCAAAGGACCTTGTTGATATCCTTGAGGAGGGTTAGCTCTTATTATTTGATCTAATCTCAAATCCATAATCCTTGAAGGAAATAAACCAACTCCTTGAAGGGTTTATTCTTGGTATAATTGCCATTTGATTCACCTTGTCTCCATTTTCCTAGTTGGATTTGGCACTAATATCTATCTCCTTCCATCACTTATTTTAAAACCCTAAAACCCCCCAAAATAAATTTTACTAAGGCCACTTTCTACATCAAATTTTTCCTCATTGTTTGGTCTTAGTAATCCTATTAGGGATACCCCTCTTGAGCTAGAGGAGAGTCGACATGATATGAAGAGGATAAGTTAATAAGGTGATAGTGGTGATTGTCTTAACATTTTAACTTGATTTGTATTTTGTAGAGTAGGGATTTTATCATTAAGTACAATTTTAGGGGTACACTTTGGTGCCATTGTTAGGGATAAATCCCATTCTCATGGGAAATTTGAAGATCAAAAACTGTGAGACTGTTTTATTGAAGATATCCTTCTCACATGGAAAATCTGTGAAGGGAGAAATCCCTTGTTCCTTACAATTTTTGAAGACTTTTCTATATGTAGTGGTGAGCACATCCATCAATTATGAAGGATCTTTTAAGAAAACTCATCTTGGTGACCTCACCTTCAATATTGATATGGTATGCATTGTGTTTCCATATTTTGATTGACCATATTGAAGAATTTTAGTAAAACATTGATACTACATGAGGACATTTGTATTTCTAAAAAATCCTTGAGCATCCAATTCAACTTATTCATTCAAAATTGTATTATCAACTCCCTCTTTTCATTGGACTACCTCATTGGAGATAACCAACATGCTTTTTCATTATTCTCCTTATTATTGTCATGATCATGATAGTTTCCATGATGAAAATACTTGTGCCATATATATTAATTCAACAAAGACAAATCCTGAAGGTAACGAGGGCTACTCAGATGAGTCTTGCAACAATGTGTTTGATGGAAGAAAGAAGTTCCACTTGTACCAAGAGAATATGCTAGTTAAGGACAATTCCATAGAAGCACAAAGGGCCATTGAAATGTTTGGTGAAATATTATTCCATTCTCTTCATTCCCACCAATATGGCAGTGAGAGGATTAGAGGTAGGCTCAACAATATGAATATATTTGGGCTTAGGATTGACTCAAATTCTAGAAGGATTTGGGATATCCTACTTTCTTGACCAAACCCAATTGACATCCAAAATTTTGGCCTTTTTCTTCGCATCCATTAGATTATTAGGATTGGATTCATTGAGAAATAAATTGAAGTGACCTTGGAAAGAGTTCAAGTAATACAACATGATGGTGGTTGGCGTATGTTGATGGGTCTCAGGGATGTCTTGGAAATTTTTATCAAATCTAAGATTAAATTCATCCACAATATCATTTTTATTTCTTTTCACATTAGTTAAATAATTTAAAATAAACCTACTATCTTTTATTTCCAACCATCTATCAAAGAACAAATTTCTACAAGCATAAAGAGAATTTATGCTATTGTCAAGCAATCCAAGAAACCAATTTCTAACATCTCTCTTCAATGATATAGAAAAACCTTTAAAAATAACATATAGATGAGAAATTAAAAGATTTCTAATAGAATCCATAAACGCATCCTAATGTTCTTTAGCACTAACAACACTAACACCATGAAACATAGGCATTTTTTCCAATGAAGTAGGTAAATCACAAGGTTGAACTACAATGTTAGATAAATCAAATGGTTTATAACAATTAGCCAACCACGGAGAAACCATTTGATTTTTATTTAGGAAAAACAAATTATCAACACTAATATTCTTATATCTTGCACATAATCAAGTCCTAGTTTATTATTTAATTCTCTTGTCTTATGCCTATATCTTCATGTTCTATAATAAAGCTCAGGTCAAGGCACAATATCAACAATACCTTGGGAATTGATTCTTGTAGAGTATCTCTTTGTTATGTTTTATTTAATTGGAGTCACTAGATGAGACAATCAATATTAACATTCACAACAATTTCATTGAGATACACATACAAGAATAAACCCAACAATAACCAAGAGATGGACTTTATCCCTGAAAATGGTGTCAGAAATGTTATTGCTTGAACTAAAACCCTAATGAAAAGTACCAACATAGATGATAACTTGTGAAACCCTAGAAGGATTCACCATCCATATTGCAAATTCTTGTTTGGTTAATGCTTATACATTTTAATAATTGTTTCTAACACTTGTTTGGTTGTTATTGTATATAATATCTCTTGCCCAAGTGGAAACATCCAAGACATGTTTCTCTCTTGTGATCAATATCTCTCTTGAATGGTATTCTCATGATCTAAATATGAAATTTTTGTGTTTTTTGATCTGGATTTTATAAGCAGAACAAAATGAATAAAAATATATATTATGAACACATATATACAATGAAAAATAACAGAGATATAGTAAATATTGACTTCTACTCAATAAACAAATATGTTGAAACTGTAAAATGCAGACTGAAACAAGATTTCTAGAATGGCGGTGGCTTATCTCCGAGATGATATGTGACAGTTGCACTCATTCGCAAGAAGATGAGTACAATGAGGCTCCAAAGGAATTTTTACATAAAACATGAATTCAAAAACCCTATACATCCAAAAACCCAACCCTAACAGATGAAGTGCTAAAAGTCATGTGGGCCCCGTTGGAGTAAGTTGGTACATCAACTTCCAAGGGTCGTAACTTTTGCATACAATCTCTATTTTAGGTGCACGATAGCCTATTGGAAAGGTCTATCCGAGGAATACACATGTTGGCATAGGGGCAGACCCAGGTTTCAACACTCAAGAGCGCACCAACAAAGCCATAACTACCAGCCCTTTTGCACACACCTGCAAAGCAGATGAAGTCTCACCCGAGGTAGAGGTAGGGGTGGTTGTAGTACTTAGATATATGCAACCTTAGCTGGGACACCGATCTGTGATTACAACACCTTAACAAAGCACTTAGCAGTTACAATTCACAAGCATTTAACTATTATCTACTTCGCAGATAAAACCCTAATTACAGAGCATCGTAGTATTCACCTAGATCTAGCATATTCAAGCACTAAGCACATTCACATAGGTTAGATCTAGCATTCATTCATATTATTAAGCACAAAGAATCAACAAATCTATCTATCATTCATTTATATCAAAGCACTTAAGCAAGTAAACACATAAGCACATCAATACATCACACAAAGCATAGAAACACATGATATACGCGGTTCACCCCCGACCTAGGGATACATCCACCAACTCTTATTCTCTTATATTATATTCTGTCAATCTTCTACATGTACAGATCCACAAAATCCTAATCCACATAGGATAGGAGACGTTTAATTCACTTCCATTACTCTGCTCTGAATGGTGTGGACCTGTTGTTGAGAAGTGCATTGTTCTTGAGATTGCTTCATCCTTTCAACTACTGATAGGGCCTTCAAATATGCCTGTACTGTTTATGCTTGCTGCTTTGCCTCATGGAGCTGTGACTCCAGTGCCTTCAGTTCAGGATCCTCAGTGAGTCGCTCATAAGTCTAGGCACTGCGATCACTTAGCTATTTATTCCATGGTGAGGGCCTTGATTCTCTAAACTGTGAATCGATCAATTGCTTCTCTTTGATCTCACACATCCTGTGGAGTTGTAATGATCCCAAGCCAAATTCTTTCTTGGAATCACTAGCTACTACTACTTTATTGATTTATTAAGTGCATACAAGATTCATCAACACATGGAGATCACAATATATTCAAGATGTAGAAGCACAAGCAAAGATCTAACCCTTTTATTATGAGCAATATAAGATCAATACAATAGATGACCGATCTGGCATAAACCTCAGATGGTCGTACAAGCAATAGATATGAGCTGCTACAAAATGCTCCCACTAATACAAAATAATGCCTCCAAAGGAGGAATAAGAAATGAAGATCAATACAAGTAGATCTAAATGCCAAACTCTCCAGCTGAAGAATGCCACGCTCCAATAGAAGGCTGAAACCCACAATAACTCGGCCCTGCTGCCAAAAGTGTCCAATCACCCTAAGAAATATGCCAATTGATAGATCATGTGATGGTAAGAATAACCTAGGTTCCTGAATCTCCAAGATCCCTCTCAATCTCTGTAGATCTGAATTTCCCATTGAATGGGGTGCCCCACTAGATGACTGAAAACCTAGTTGGTTCGTCCCTGATGAAGAAGGCCTCCAAATACTCTGAAACTCTCCAAGAATATAGATCGGGCGATGGTAAGAATAACCCAGGTGCCTGAATCTCCAAGATCCCTCTCAATCTCCGTAGATCTGAATTTCCCACTAAATGGGGTGCCCCACTAGATGAATGAAACCCTAGCTGGTTTGGCCCTGATGAAGGAGGTCTCCAAATGCTTTGAAACTCTCCAAGAATATATATCGGGCTATGAGAATCCTGTGGGAGAATTTTTGGAATCAGATCTCAAGCAAATCTCCCTAGATCTGAGTTTTACTGAATTACAAGATGTCCCCTATGGCTCCAAGACGTCCCAATCTGCAGAAAAATGTAGAATGATGATAACCCTCCAGAAAATCCCTCAAACTG
>JZKD02S1421535.1:171029-200230 GCA_000966675.3 Picea glauca | reverse complement strand
ATAGGAAGAAATGGTGTCCATTGCATTGAGTTCCCCCATTAGATGAGGAAATGTTTGTTGAATTTGGCCCCAGGTGAGCTACTTGCCTTGGTATAGGAGTTTCCTTGCTTTAACAACACGATAAAGATGAAACTTCTGTTGGTGAGTTCCCTTGACCTGTGTATCCACGATCTGATTAGTGGATGCATGTTCCATGTAGTTAGGGTTGATCTCTCTCAATGTCAGCTGTTCTACTACCTATGAGGTGTCCAATAATGGTGGAAAGTATGGTCGAAGAAGGTCCACATTAAGCATTGGGTGCAAGCCAAGGAAGAGGGGAATGCTGAGCTCAAAATTGTTTTCACCCACACTCGTGGTGATGCTATAAGTTCCATAGAAGAGTGGAAAAAACTTTCGATGGGGTCCTATAAGGCATTTTTCTACAAGTGCAACCAAACTTTATCTCCCACCTGAAACTTGTGTGGCACCTGGAATTGATCATGGCCCTGCTTTTACTTGGCACTTGAATTCTGCAAATTATCTTGAACCTATTGGAAGATGTGCTAGATATACTCAATGAACTCGATAGATTTTTCAGCTTCAGTTTGAGCATGGGATGAGTGATGCAGGAGCATCGTAAGCGGCCAGCCAAGCGAACATGAAGGCAAAAGACAACTGGAAAAGCACCAGCGCATGTTTTTGAAATGTTTTGTAAAATTAATGAAGTGGACATTAATGTGATAGATGGAGGGGAGCATACTTACATTTATGTCAAGATATTGTGAACAGAACTTGAGCATTGATCTCATCTATAGTATGTAGAGGCATTTATGTGTAGTTAATGAAAGTAGGTAGATTTGAATTATAGATTAGACAGTTTAGAGAGTAGGAGGGAAAATGGATATAGACACCCTCACCCTTGTATCATTGTAATATTATCATCATTGAGAGCTATAGCAGAGAGCTATAGAGAAGAACCCATGTACAGGAGTATTTGAGTTAATATATGAAGCTTTGACTCAAATTTCATGGTGTTATGATGTTTGTTGTTTACATATGCTGAATGGTATGCTTATAGTTGTTTTATTCTCTCTGTTATGCCTTTGTTGTTATTTTGTGTTCAATGTATGATTTCATGTTGAATGTATGAAGTTAGAGAGAGAAGAATGAGTTTTAATTGTTTCTCTTCCTGAGAGAGAGTTCCTGCAAGGAGTGTAGTGAAATGTCTGGAAGGAGTGCATTGAAAAGGGTTATGAGTTTTATCTCAGAAAGCTTAGGAAGGATACCATTTTTCTCATTCCAGCAGAAGTGCAAGTGAAGTACATAAGCCGTGCAAGGTGTGCACAAGCTAATTGAAGCCTTATAACTTATCAACTAAGGTTGAAGGGTGAAGGATTTGTGTTGCAGAGAGTGCACAGAGTCGAGAGGTCAAATACCCAGGAGTTTTTGAAATATTGCCGCAAGGAGTGCGTGCAGGAGCCCTTTTTGAGACTTAAGTTCACAATAGAAAGCTCAAGAGGGTTAGTAACTTTGAAGAGTTCAAAGGAATATAGGGAGAGAAATAATCGCACAGAAGCTAAGTTCCAGTGGAAGAATGCTGGTCCATTTCGTAGAAGTTATCAAGTGGGAAACAAACGGTTGAAATTCTCTGTGGAGAACTCATGAAGTTGCGAGGACCGTAGGATCCAGAAGAGATACAAGGTGGATAAGGATTGGACGAACTCATCACTTTGGTATCAGGAACCAACGTGGACAATTGATCATGATCTGTTTTGAGTCGTCAGATCATTTTAGGGATTCAGAGTTCATAAGTCTGGAGTGTAAGCCAAAATCCTTGGTCACTCTAACTCCCGAATCCCGAGAAGGATTGTTAAGTGTGGAATTTCAGGATTTCGGTAATTCAGGATTCGAAATACCGGAAATCCTGATGACAAGGAGCCAGGGGCCTTTGCATTGAAAACCCTAAATTTAGGAAATGTGAAGTATTGGTGAAGTGGCATTTCGACATTTCGGTGTTTTGGGGTTCGGGAACTTGAGGAGACAGTGGTTTGGAATCGAGAGTCTCGAACTTCCGGTACCTAGAAGACCGAAATACTGTGGGCCGTAGAATCTAAAGGGAGGCTATTAGCCATTGATTCCGTAGAAGGTGCCATTTTAGAATTTGAGATTTTGAAGTGGTAGGGGAACGATAGTCGAAGGCTTGTTCAAGTCTTGAAAGTCGGGAAGAGTGAAATGTGGCAGGAGTCCATGTCAGAGATAGAAGACATTAGAGTGGACAGGTGGTGTGTCTTCGTCAATAGGCGGAGTCAAACCTTGTTGACCATTTTGAGGTTTTGGAGGTTAAAGAGCCATGAGTCTTGCTTCAGGATTCATGAAGTCATGAAGTCTGAAACTCCGAATCAACAAAAAATCCCATTGGGGAGCCAGCCTTTGCTGAACACATCGGGGTTCGGCATTTCGGTATTTTCAAATGCAAGAGGTCGGGGTTCTTTGTTCCAGAATTCCTGAAGTTGCGAAACATGATACAGCTGTGGAGGACAACGCGGCCAAAGATTTTGGCAATTCGACGTTTCGGTATTCGGAGGTTGTAGAGACAGGAAACTTGACAACAGGAATCACGATATCATGAAACCTGAAATCTCGATTCGGAAAAGGGCGCGATCATATTGTTGGTCAGGAGATTTGGGTTTATTCCTAGTGTTTGATCACACGAGCATACCTATAAGGACCTGTGGAAAACATTGTGTTGTGTGTGTGTGATTCCCTATGGAGGAATCAAAGAGTCAATCAAAATCAGGAGGGAAGATTTAGAATGATCCTGAGTGGATCTTGGCTCAAGGGTTGGGGGTCTGCACCAAATGGTATCAGAGCATAGAACAAGTTATTTGCTTTTTGTAGCGGAGAAAAGAGGAGCATTTTACTGCCATGCCATCAAGAAGAAGAGATAGGCCAATGCCTGTTCTAGCAGTGGAAAGAGAAATGCGCAAATCAAGTGCTAGGCTTGATGCCATGGAGATAGCACAAAGGCGCATTGTTGACGCTGGAGATATCAGGAAAGAGGGAAGTGAAAATGAAGCTATAAATGAAGGAGAAGAATTTGCAGTCGAATATGCTGTGGATGAATGCGTATTCAGGGTTGTTGCAAGGATATATGCTAGAACAAAAATGGACATTCCAGTGTATGAGGGAAACCTAGATGTTGAAGAGCTTCTAGACTGGATTAGAGATCTGGATAAATACTTCAACTATGAGAATGTTGAGGAAGACAAGAAGGTCAAACATGTCGTTACTAGACTTAAAGGGCACACAACACTATGGTGGGATGAACTACAGGTTGACAGAGGCTGCAAAGGAAAGCAGAAAATCAAGAGCTGGGATAGAATGGTTGCAAAAATGAAAGCCAAATTTATACCCAAGGATTATCAAATCACTCTGTTTCGGAGGATGCAAAATTTGAGACAGAAGATGATGTCAGTAAAAGAATACAATGAAGAATTCTACAAGATAAACATTAGAGCAGGTCATCAGGAAAGCGATGATGAAAAAGTTTCTAGGTACATGAATGGTTTGCGATATGACATTCAAGATGAGATGAGCATGATGACCCTTCAAACTGTAGAAGATGCTTATCAGATGGCTCTGAAGGCTGAATAGAAGTTGAGCTGAAAGCAAGGTCAAAGAGGCTGAGGTAGAAGTCAAGCTAGAGGCAAAACAATTTCCCGAGACAGAAATCAGAAACCTAAAGAAGAGGGAAAGAAACCTCAAACTCAACATGAGAGAGGAGGGAGCTCATAGCGAGGGAAGTATGTTGATAGAAATACTTTTCCTCGAGCTAGGGGAAGAAAAAGAGGCAGAGGCGGTGAAGTGAAGTGATTTGTCTGTGGAAAGATCAGACATAAATCCTATGAGTGTCCAGATAAGAAAAAATATGGTGGTGAAACTCACATTTCCAAAGCTCAAGGATAGAATGTTGAGGCAGAAGATGTTGAGGGTGGAAGATATTTGATGATGAGGAAAGTTCTCTTGATGCCAGAGAAGGAGGCAAAGAACCTAGCCCAAAGAAACAGTCTGTTTCAGACTACCTGCAAGACTAAAGACAGGGTATGTAAGGTCATCGTGGACAACAGTAACAAAAACAATCTCATATCTATGGAGATGGTAGAAAAGCTGGAGCTAGAGACTATCGTACATCCAAGCCCATACAGAGTTTCGTGGCTACAAAAAGGACATCAGGTAAATGCCACTAAACAATGTTTAGTTGAATTTAAAATAGGAGGATATAAAGATGAAATATTATGTGATGTTATTCCCATGGATGTTTGTCATCTATTGCTAGGTAGACTATGGAAATATGATAGAAATGTAGTTCATGATGGGAGAAAGAACACGTACACCCTGGAGAAGAATGGGAGGACGCACATGTTGTTGCCGATTAAGGATAAAGAAATGAAAACGGAGACAAGAAACACTATACTTCTCATGAGTGGGAAGGAACTTCTTAATGAGGTTAAGAAGAAGGAAGATAAAAAATTTATTGTGGTCAGGAATCCTAGAATTTTTTTGACCAGTAGAAGGATAGATGATTTACCAGAAGAAATCCAGAAGTTGCTGGAAGATTTCGCTGATATAGTAGTGGATGAACTACCTTGTTTGTTGCCACCTATAAGAAGTATAAGCCATCATATTGACTGTATACCTGGAGCCATTTTACCGAACAAAGCCACGTACAAGTTGACGTCGCAAGAAAATGAGGAAGTCAAGAGATAGGTCCAGGACTTAATGGACAAAGGATTGATTTGAGAGAGCTTGAGTCCATGCGTTGTTCTAACAGTGCTCAACCCAAAGAAAGACAGAGGTTGGAGAATGTGTACAAAATCAAGGGAAATCAATAATATTACCATTAGATACAAATTTCCATTGCTAAGGATGGATGACTTGATGGATTGCTTGAGTGGAGCAATATTTTTTTCAAAGATTGATTTGAAAAGCGGGTATCATCAAATTCGCATGAGAGAAGGTGATGAATGGAAGACAAAATTCAAAATGAATGAGGGGCTGTATGAATGGATTTTCATGCCATTTGTCTTAGGTAATGCACCCAATACTTTCATGAGGTTGATGAACGAAGTACTGAAGGATTTCATAGGGAAATTCGTCATCGTATATCTTGATGATATATTAATTTTCAACAAGAAAGAAGCAGAGCACTTAAATCATTTAGTTGCAGTGATGAGGAGGTTACAACAAGATAAATTGTTGATTAATATGAAGAAATCGTCATTTATGAGGACAAAACTCATTTATTTGGGTTTTTTTTATCTGTGCAAATGAGTTGAAGATGGATCCGAAAAAGGTAACTGCAATTAAGAATTGGCCATCGTTGAAAAGTGTGTTTGAAGTTTGAAGTTTCCATGGTTTGGAAAGTTTCTATAGGAAATTCATCCGAAACTTTAATGGAATTAGTGCACCAATGATGGATACAATGAAGAAAAGACACAAATCTTTTTACTGGATAGAAGAAGCAGAGAAGAACTTCAATCTGCTAAAGAAGAAGATCACGGAGCAACCAATTCTAGTTTTGCAAGATTTTAGCAAGACATTCCAAGTCAAGTGTGATGCGAGTGGATTTGCAATTGGAGTGGTCTTGAGCCAAGATGACAAACCCATCGCATATTTCAGTGACAAACTGAATGAAGAGAAAATCAAGTACTCAACATATGACAAAGAATTTAATGCAGTTATACAAGCATTGAAGAAGTGGAGACATTATTTGGTTCCTAAAGAGTTTGTTTTGTACAGTGATAATCATGCTTTAAAATTTGTGACTCAATAGGAGAAGCTGAACCAAAAACATGTTAAATGGGTTGAATTCATGCAGAATTTTAGTTTTGTGATTAAGCATATTTTTGGAACTGCTAATAAAGTTGATGATGCTTTGAGCAGGAAATGTTTTCTTATGCAGGAATTCAGAGTCAAGACTTTAGGTTTTGATAAACTCAAAGAAATGTACATGAATGGCCTAGATTTTAAGGAGGCATATGAGGCATCTAAGAATCCAATTCTCAGGGATAGAAGCCAATGGATCAAATATATGATCTAGGATGGATTATTATTTTGGGGAAATCAGTTATGTATTCCAAAATGCTCCATGAGGGAGAGTCTGCTGAAGGAAAAACACAATGGACGATTGGTTGGACACTTTGGTCATGACAAGACGTTCTCAAAGTTGAATAGCTCATATTATTGGCTAGGGATGAGAACAGATGTTAATAAATACATGGATAGATGTAGAAATTGCTAGCACATGAAAGGAAAAAGGCAGAACGCAGAATTATACTAGCCATTATCCATACCAGAAAGACCATGTGATGTAGTGAGCATGGATTTTATATTGGGACTGCCAAGAAAACAGAGAGGCTATGATTCAATCTTTGTGGTAGTCGACAAATTTTCAAAGATGGAAAATTTCATACCATGCCAGAAAACCAGCGACACAACTCATATTGTGAACCTGTTTTTCAAGGAAGTCGTTAGATTTCACGGCTTTCCGAGGAGTATCGTTTTTGATTGAGACACCAAGTTCGTTGGACATTTATGGAGGAATTTATGGAAGAAGATGGGGACAAGTTTTTCTTTCAGCTCATCATATCATCCTCAGACGGATGGGCAGACAGAGGTCGTGAACATAAGCTTGGGACATTTGTTGAGGAACTTAGTGATTGAACACCATAGTCAGCGGGGTTACATTCTACCATAGGCGGAATTTTCTTACAATGACTCACTCAACAGAAGCATAGGGCAGAGTCCATTCTAGATTGTATATGGAATGCAACCAAGGGGAGTTTCTGAATTGAAAGATTCAGAACAAGCTAAATTCGAGAGTGCTAGTGCAGAAGACTTTGAAGAAGGAATGAAGGAGCTTCACAGTCGAATTAAAGAGCGATTGCAAAGTTCAAGTCAAGAATACAAGCACAGAGAAGATCAACATAGGCGAGAACTTCAATTTGAAGTCGGTGATCTGATTCTTGCACATATGAGGAAGGAGAGGTTCCCAAGGGGAACATATAACAAACTGAAGATGAAAAAGATTGGACCGTGCAGAGTCATAAGGAAATTTGAGGCAAACACATATGAGATTGAATTACCCGATGGGATCGAAATCTCATTGATATTCAATGTTGCGGATTTGTACCCTTACAGAGCTGAAGAAGCAGGAACAAAAAGAAATTCAATGGACCAACCAAATGCCTGTAGTTAAAAAGCCACAGATGGAAAGAATAATTGACAAGAGGGTTAACAAGAAGACCAGGAGGAAAGAGTATTTTGAATACTTGGTCAAATGGAAGAGACACCCAGTTGAAGATGCTAGTTGGGAAGATGAAGTAGAAATTCATAAGCACGGACAGACCGTGCAAGAGCTCATGAACAGGAGTTCATGAAAATTTTCAAGTGAGGGAGTATGATGCAGGAGCATCGTAGATGACCAACCAAGTGAACATGAAGGCGAAAGATAGTTGGAAAAGCACCAGTGCATGTTTTTGAAACGTTTTGTAAAATTAATGAAGCAAACATTAATGTGATAGCTGGAGGGGAGCGTACTTACATTTATGTCAAGATATTGTGAACAGACCTTGAGAGTTTCTTTGGTCTATAGTATGTAGATGCATTTATGCGTAGTTAATGAAAGTAGGTAGATTTGAATTATATATTAGACAGTTTAGAGAGTAGGAGGAAAAATGGATATAGACACCCTCACCCTTGTATCATTGTAATATTACCATCATTGAGAGCTATAGCAGAGAGCTATAGAGAAGAACCCATGTACAAGAGTATTTGAGTTAATATATGAAGATTTGACTCAAATTTCATGGTGTTATGATGTTTGTTGTTTACATATGCTGAATGGTATGCTTACAATTGTTTTATTCTCTCTGTTATGCCTTTGTTGTTATTTTGTGCTGAATGTATGATTTCATGTTGAATGTATGAAGTTAGAGAGAGAAGAATGAGTTTCAATTGTTTCTCTTCCTGAGAGAGAGTTCCTGCAAGGAGTGCAGTGAAACATCCACAAGGAGTGCGTTGACAAGGGTTCTGAGTTTTATCTCAGAAGGCTCAGGAAGGATACTGTTGTTCTCATTCTAGCATAAGTGCAGGTGAAGTAGAGAAGCCATGCAAGGTGTGCACAGGCTAATTGAAGCCTTACAACTTATCAACTAAGGTTGAAGGGTGAAGGATTTACATTGTAGAGAGTGCACAGAGTCGAGAGGTCAAATACCCAGAAGTATTTGAAAGATTTTTGCAAGGAGTGCATGCAGGAGCCCTTTTTGAGACTTAAGTTCACAATAGAAAGCTCAGGAGGGTTAGTAATTTTGAAGAGTTCAAAGGAAGACAGGGAGAGAAATAATCGCGTAGAAGCTAAGTTCTAGTGGAAGAACGCTGGTCCATTTCGTAGAAGTTATCAAGGGGGAAATGAGCCATTGAAATTCTCCATGGAGAACTCATGAAGTTGCGAGGACCGTAGGATCCAGAGGAGTTGCAAGGTGGATAAGGATTGGACGAACTCATCACTTCGGTATTAGGAACCAACATGGACCATTGATTGTGATATGTTTTGAGACATCAAATCATTTCGAGGATTCGAAGTTCATAAGGCCGGAGTGTAAGCCAAAATACTTGGTCACTCTAACTCAGAAATCGTGAGAAGGATTGTTAAGTGTGGAATTTTGGGATTTCGGTAACTCGGTAACTCGGGATTCGGAATATCGAAAATCCTGATGACAAGGAGCCAGGGGCCTTTGCATTGTAAACCCCGAAGTGATGAAACGTGAAGTATTGGTGAAGTGACGTTTCGACATTTTGGTGTTTTGGGGTTTGAGAACCCGAGGAGACAGTGGTTTGGAATCGAGAGTCTTGAAATTCCGGTACCCGGAAGCCCGAAATACTGTGGGTCGTCGAATATAAAGGGAGGCTATTAGGCATTGATTCTGTAGAAGGTGCCATTTTGGAATTCTGGATTTTGAAGTGGTAGCAGAATGACAGTCAAAGGCTTGTTCAAGTCCTGAAAGCCGAGAAGAGTGACAGGTGGCAGGAGTCCATGTCAGAGACAAAAGACATTAGAGTGGACAGGTGGTGTGTCTTCATCAATAGGCGAAGTCAAACCTTGTTGACCATTTCAGGGTTTCAGAGGTTGAAGAGCCGAGAGTCTTTCTTCAGGATTTGCGAAGTTGCAAAGTTTGAAACTTCGAATCGATGAAAAATCCCATTGGGGAGCCAGCCTTTGCTGAACGCATCAGGGTTCGACATTTCGGTATTTTCAAAGACAATATGTCAGGGTTCTTTGTTCCAGAATTTCTGAAGTCGCGAAATGCAATACAGCTGTGGAGGAGGACGCGACCAAAGATTTGAAAATTTAGCATTTCGGGTTTCGAAGGTTGTAGAGATAGGAAACTTGACAACAGGAATCGCGATATCGTGAAACCTGAAATCCTGATTCGGAAAAGGGCGCGATCATATTATTGGTCGGGAGATTTGGGTTGATGCCTAGTGTTTGATCATGCAGGCATACCTATAAGGACCTGTGGAAAACATTGTGGTGTGTGTGCATGATTCCCTATGGAGAAATCAAAGAGTCAATTAGACTCAGGAGGGAAGATTTAGAATGACCCTGAGCAGATCTTGGCCCGAGGGTCGGAGGTCTGCACCAATGAGTCTTTCTGGGTGACCGCAAGGGGTAATGAAACATCCATGGGACCCAATGGTTGAAATCCCAACCCCACCTGAAAGGGGTTATCTTCGATTGAGCTATGTATGGCTCTTTTATAGTTGTGTTAAACATAGGGAAGACTCTCATCCCATGTATGAGGATTCTTGGAATTGTACATGCGCAGGAGATGCATGATCATTCGATTGATGAACTAAGATTGGCCATCCATTTGGGGGTGGAAGGAAGTGTATTTGGTGAGCTTCATGTTCAACAATGACTAGAGGATAGACCAAAACGTGATGAGGAGCTGACTCTCCTGATCTGAGATGATGTTTGTGGTATTAAAAGATGTACCCACACTCATTCAAATAATATCTTGATAGTGGCCTCTGTTGTGATGCTCTTCTTGTAGGAGGCCAAAATCACCATTTTAGAAAAATTATCAACAACCACAAAAAAACATTCATTTCCCCACTTGGTTGATGGAAGGCTTGACATGTAGTCCATAGAGATGGATTCCCAGGGCCTTTCAGGATTAGGGAGAGGGGTGTACATTCTTTGTTCTTAATGGCCACTTTGGAAATTGTGCAGGCAGTGCAACACATGAATACTTGCTAATATTTTGTCGAAGTTTCGACCAATATAAATGTTGTTCAACACTACCATTGTCTTTTCTACACTGAAGTGTCCTAACACTTGACTGTATTGGGATTCCAAAATCATCTTTTATCACTTGCTTGATGGAACATAGAGATGTCCCATATGTCACAACAACCCATCCCGAAGATGGAAATTAGTGACAGTTGTGTTTGCACCCAACATCTGGTAGGTGGTGACGAAGTGAATATCTCTCTCATGGAGTTGGGGCCATCCAAAGGTCTCGTGGTCGATGAAATTTAGCACCATGGTGAGTGGTGCAACTGGTGGGCATATGAGGAAATAAATAGAGTAGTTGGTGCTTCATGTATTATACTTGATGTTGAGATTGAACTGAAGCAAGTATGCAGACCACTTCTGATGGTGGTCATTCTACAATTTTCCCTATGTTTGCATGAACTATAGTGTCTTATGATTGGTGTGGATGATTGTCTCCTTATCGAGAATGTAATGCCTCCACTAGTGGTAGGATTTCACAATGAAGTACATTTCTTTGTCACAAGTAGGGTACTTATAGAAGACATATGATAGTGTCTCACTATGATAGGCCATAGGGTGCCCGTAATGAGTGAGAAATATTCCCACAACATAGTCTAAAGCATCTATCTCGATCTCAAAGGGTTGTTGTAGGTCAAGTAATGAGAGAACCGGGGTTGAGAAAAAGAGTTGCTTCAAGTCAGTGAATACTTGTTGTTGTAACAGTACCCACAATAAATTTTCCTTACCACCACCCCTAGTTACTTGGCCGAGGGCCCATGCAATATGGGAGAATCCCAACACAAACCTGTGATAGAAATTGGCAAGGCCTAAAAAGCTCTGAATCTCGGTGAGAGTGGTTGGGGTTGGCCAATCACGAATTACCTGGATGTTTGTTGGATCCACTTTCACTCCATGCTTATCAATAATGTAGCCTAGGTATTGGACCCTATCCATGTCGAAGGAGAATTTTTCCAAATTTGCATATAGGTTGTGTTGCCATAGAGTGTGCAGAACCTACTGAATATGCTACCACTGTTATGCCCAATTATTTTTGTATATGAGGATATCATCCAGATACACCACCAAAAAATAATTGGTCAAAGTCCATAAGATATCATCCATCATTCTCATGAAAGTTGTTGGGGAATTCATCAAACCAAAGGGCATGACCAACCATTCAAAAAGGCCTTCTTTGGACTTGAGGGAAGTTTTCCATACATATGTCTTCTCCATTGGGACTTGATGGTAGCCAAAATTCAGATCAATATTATTGAAGTATTTGCCCCCCTTGAGCTGGTGAAGGTGATCATCGATTCAGGGAATCAGGTACCGATTCCTAACTATGATTTTATTTAGGGACTGATAATCGATCCAAAGTCACCAAGTTGTGTCTTTCTTCTACACAAGAATGTTTGGGCTTCCACACAGTAATGATATAGGTCATATGTTCCACTTTTGGAGTAGTTATTGGATCTGATGCTTGATCTCCTCATTTTCTAATAGAGAGAAGTGATAGATTGGACCATTCTGTAGTGGTGCGTCGAGGGTCAAATCTATTGAATGCTTGACCTGAGAGTGTAGAGGTACCCCAGTGGGTGAGGAGAAGATGTCTTTGTATTCTTCCATGACCTTATCCACTTTCTTCTTCTGTGTGGAGATATTGGTCGCAGATGCCATGGATGTGGCTGCAACATTCCTCTCACTTTGAGAGTGAATCACACAGAACACAAACTTCCCGGTTTGAGAGATGACCTTCCTGCATTGCTTGGAAAATATAAGGAAATAGTAGTAGGTGGGAATACCTTGGGTATCTTGTACAATTTTATATCAAAAGTAATAATAACACTGCAAGGCCTAGACTCATATACAACATGACATTTCCATAAATAATGTTTCCCAAAAGAACATCACAAATTTCAAGGGGAGTGACATCACACAATACCTCATTTTTGAAGGTCTTGATGTCGTAGGACAGGCGACACTATTGGTTGATGTGAAGATCGATTCCTTAGAAGAGCCATCCTATAGTGTATGGTTGCAGGTGCAACATTTTTAGAAGGGCCAGTCACTTGATGACTTTCATTGAGATGATGTTATTCTGGCTACCGCTATCAATGATGAAGTGTAGTGGAGTACCCTTCACCCACATCTTTGAATGAAGGAGGTGTTCTCCTTCCTTCGGTTCATCATGTTCACTGGGAAGGACCTTGGTGGTAGCAATGATGGAACTGGGTTCCATGTCAATAATCTGTCTCCCCTCTATCTGACTCTGAGTCAGAACCCACATCTGATTTAGAGGCTTCTGCCTCAACCACCAATGACTTCTTTGAGCAACAATTACTAGTGTTATGTCATGGGCTCTTATGGAAGTTGCACCACTTCCCAGTCTCTTTCTTCGTCTTTCCATTTTCCTTCTTTGTTTTAGGCCTAGAATGGTTGTCATGAGGATGTCCATATTTTCTCTACCCTTTTTTCTATGAGTTGGGGTTTCCCTTTCCCTGCTTCTTTTGTGAAGGGTTCCTAGAACCAAAATCCCATGTCTCTTGTTTAAGATTTTGCTCGATTTTGATGCAATATCGATAGGCCGCACCCGAGGATGAGATGTCCAGAAAATCCATTTATGTCTATATGTATCTATGGAGACTGTTGTAGTACTTGAGGACTAGATGTATCTCAAAATATTTGATACCCTTCTTGGTGCACAAGCTATGGAATATATTTGTGAACTTTGTACTGTTTGGTCCCTTTCCTTCTGAAGTGTCGTCCATCTTGTATACAAGTCATCATAACTTCCAACATGGTAGTATTATTCCTTAATAACATCCTTGAAGGAATCCCAAGTGAGTGTGAATATAAATAGTGAGGGTTCCTCTATTTCCTTTTTCTCACAGAAAGTCTCCCACCAATGTTTGACATGCGGGACAACTTTGAGAATCACAAATGTAATATTTTCTCTATTGGAAAAGTTATGGACAAAAAAATACCCTTCTAGCAGATTCAACCATTTTTCTAAAACATATTCATCTATATGACCTTCAAATATAGGAATAAAAAAGTTGATATATAACTTGAAGAGGGAAACACCTCCACTCGAGGAAGATGCATCGCCTATTAGTAGTCGTTGAAGGATCTGTGCCAAACTATCCATCATATCATTCATCTATTGCTTGAGGACTTCCTTGAGAAACAATTTGAAAGGATCTCCTGTCTCTTCATCTTTATTTTCTCCCACCATGTAAAGTATCTTGGGTGTGCGATAGTTTATTTCCTCAAGAGAAACAAGCTCGAGACCCAACTCTTTGTACCTTGACCTCGTCGGGGACATGCACTAAGGACGATAAGGAGAATATTTCTTTGATACCACTGATATTGACTTTATAAGAAGAAAAAAATGAATACAGATCTATATTATGAACACATAGATACAATGAAAAATAATATATATATACAGTAAAACTTGGCTTCTATTCAATAAATAAATATGTTGAAACTATAAAATGCATACCGAAACAAGCTTGCTAGAATGGTGGTATCTTATCTTTGAGAAGAGATGTGAAGGTTGAACTCATTCCCAAGAACATGAGTACAATGAGGATCCAAAGGTATTTTTACTTCAAGCATGAATTCCAAAACCCTAGAAATCCAAAAACCTAACCCTAGGAGATGAAGCGCCAAAATTCATGTGGGTCCTGTTGGGGTAAGTTGGTACATGAACTTCCCGAGGTCGTAACTTTTGCATCCGATCTCTGTTTTAGGCACATGATAGCCCGTTGGAAAGGTCTATCCTAGAAATACACATTATTCCATATCACTTTGGATTTCTATTTAATGTGATTGTGGCGGGCCCAAAAAATATTGTTTAGGGCCTCAAAATGACCCCAAAAGTTTAAGACTTGAAAATCTAGAAAAAAAAACTACCAAGATGAAAATTGAAACTGCCAATATGAAATCTATATGTGAGACACTTGGAATAGGTGGGTGGCCACCAATATCCACCTAGATAATTTTTACTCATAAAACATATTTGAAGCTAAAGGAAAACCTTATGATTATCATCTCTTAACATATAATCAAGTGGTAAACACAAGCACACATTCACTAGTACATTTGGCACATTTTTTTATGATATTCGAATGGATGCATGTATGCATTTCAACAAACCCAATTCCATTTTTTTTTGAACACCTTTCATCGCACTCTCAATTTCCCTATCAATTTGTTGAACATCCAACATAAAAAACTGCGTTGTGGAAACTATGGGGAGATTTTACCAAGTAGATTTTCGTCGCACTCAATTGTCAGAATTGTGACAATCATAGAGTTGTCATTGATTTGATGCATTCATATTCCATGTGGAATTTTCTAAGAAACCTTCATCAACCTAGTTGTCTTCATTTTATTGACGATGTCGATTATTAGTGAGACATAGGCACACGTAAGTACCAACGAAAATTCAATGCGAACACCATCAAAATTGTGACCTTATGGACAAACACTTACGTCAGACTGACGACACTCTAGAGGGCACAATCCATTATTAGTCCAAATATATGGTGTGTTATATCCATCGGATTGGAAAAGTCAGGGTGGGAAACTTCCATCGAAGTGGTGACTCATGAAAGCTTCAATTCCGTCAGGGTTGGGACAGATGGGAGGAATCAATCCGTTAGAAAATTAGTATGTAGTCGATGATGAACCATGGGGTTGGAGGTCCGACACTTGTATAATAAAGTCAAAAGAAAATTCAAATTGTATTTTAACAATTAAATTCGTGCTTATGATGCAATGGACATAGGGAGTAGATATATGTGTTAGATTAAGAAGTCAAAGAGGTTGAGATAGATGTGGATGACAATGTTATCAATATATGATGATGTAGACGATTAGGATTAAGGTTTCTATTATTTCATAATACCCTAATTCAATATTTTTATATCCTCCACATCTAAAAATGCACAGTCACACTTACAAAATACATGTTTTCCTTTTAAACTATAATTTATGCTCATGTGCATAAATGCACACTAGGTTTCAGAAAAATGGATGCCCAAGTCTTAATACACCTGAAATTTGAGTGATTTAAGTTTTTGAGGGTGTCTTAGATAATTTTACACCTATATACATATTTAGTTTTTCATTTTCAAACATAAAAGTGGTTGTTTTGTAAAAGAGACAAAGTCTACCTTGTAAATTGAGAGACCAAAATGGTAGAAAGTGACCTAATGAAAATGCATGCTCGTGCTTTTATATAACTCCAAATTTAGTTATCCATTTTTTGGGGTGAAGTTAATAAAATTATGAATCTATTTATATAATCTAGAGTGCATTTTAAAATGACTAAGGACTTCTACCTTGAACCAAGATTCAAGACTTTTTGTAAAATGAAGGGTAAAACCGTCTTACTATAAAATGCATGCCTAAGTCTCATATGAACTCCAAATTGAGTGGTTCAAATTGTGGATTTTGGATTTTATCATTTTACATCTATTCATACTTTGGTTGTGCATTTTGAAATAAAAAACCCCCTGTTGTGCATAAAGGCTAAACGTTTCCTTGTAAATGCAAAAAAATGCATAAAGGAAAAAATGCGTAAAAATGCATGAAAATGTGGCATAATGAGAAATGCACACCCTAGGAAAAAAATCCATGTATGGTGTTGGTAATTTACAAGCTACAAGTTACAGGACTATGGATTCATTGTAAACCCTAAAGACTGTATACTAGGGTGATTTGTTACCAGGATTTAGTAAAGGGTTGAAATATACATGAATCTTTGGTAATTGTGCACACACACTAACTAAAATGGAAAAATGAGTACTAACTACTTGCGTCCATGAATTCGATGAGGCAGGAGATTGTAGAAAACCATCACACATAGGATATTTGCTATTTACATTTCCATTACGAAGAGATTCATAAATCATTAGAGAATAAAAGTTTATATGATTGAATAATAATTAAATAAATAAACCTTATAAATCTAGAGACCAAATACAATAGAATGTGTCATAATGGAAAAGAACACACATGCTTCTATATAGCTCCAAATTTAGTGATCTAAGTTTCACGGTGAAGTTCATAACATTATAAATCTATATATATTTTCCATAGTGCAATTTCAAATGAAAAAGGATTTCTATATGGAACCCAAATTCAAGATTTTTTGTAAAATGGAGGATAAAATTGTGTTACAATAAAATGCAGGCCTAGGACTCATATGGCCTCCAAATTGAATGATTAAATTTATGGATTTTTTATTTTATCATTTTATATTTATTCATACCTTTACTTGTGCATTTTCAAACCAAAAAATCTCTACGTTCTTAAAGGTTAAAAATTTCCTTGTAAATGCAAAAAAGATGCATAAAGGGAAAAATGCTTAAAAATGCATGAAACCAAGGCATGATGAAAAATGCATGCCCGGGTATTAACACAATTTAAATTTGAGTGATTCAAGTTTATGAGGGTGTCTTAGATAATTTTATAGCTCTCTACATATTTATTTTTGTGCTTGCAAACATAAAAGTGCTTGGCATGTAAAAGAGGTGAAATCTACCTTGTAAATTGAGAGACCAAAACACTAGAAAGTGCTCTAATGGAAATGCACACCCATGATTCTATATAGATCCAAATTTAGTGATCAAAGTTTTGTGGTGAATTTAATAAAATGATAAATATATCTTCATCATCCGAAGTGCATTTTCAAATAAAAAATGACTTCCATCTGATATCCAAATTCAAGACCTTTTGTAAAATGGAGGGTAAACCTAGATTACTATAAAATGCATGCCTAGGACTCATATGACATACAAATTGAGTAATTAAATTTGTGGATTTTGTATTTTCACATTTTACATCTACTCATACCTTTACTTGTGCATTTTCAAACCAAAAACTATCTTCTGTGGATAAAGGTTAAAAATTGCTTTGTAAATGCAAAAAAATGCATAAAGGGAAAAATGATTAAAAATATATGAAACCGAGGCATGATGAAAAATTCACACCTAGGTATTAACACACCTGCAATTTCAACAATTCAAGTTATGATGGTGTATTATATAAGTTTACACCTGTATATATATTTATTTTTGTGTTTGCAAACATAAATGTAGTTTCTGTGTAAACGAGGAAAAATCTACTTTGTAAATTGGGAGACCAAAACAGTAGAAAGTGCCCTAATGGAAATGCACACCCATGTTTCTATTTAGTTCAAAATATAGTGATTTAAGTTTTCTTGTAAATTTAATAAAATTATAAATCTATATATATCATCCGGAGTGCATTTTCAAATGAATAAGGACTTCTTCCTTCAACTGAGATTCAAGACTTTTTGTAAAATGGAGGGTAAAACCATCTTTCTATAAAATGCACGCCTAAGATTCATATGACTTCCAAATTGAGTGGTTCAAATTGTGGAGTTTCTATTTTATCATTCTACATATATTCATACATTAGTTGTTCATTTTGGAACAAAAAACCCTCTGTTGTGCATAAAGGTTAAAAGTTTCCTTGTAAGTGCAAACAAACAAATAAACATAAAAATGCATGAAAATATGGCATGATGAAAAATGCATGCCCTAGGAATAAAAACCCATGTATGGTATTGTTAATTTAAAACTTACAATTTATATGAATATGGATTTGTTGTAAACCCTAAATATTGTATACTAGGGTGATTTGTGCCCATAATTTAGTAAAGGGTTGAAATATACATGAATCTTTGGCAAATATGCATTCACACTAACTAAAATGACAACATGAGTACTAAATACTTGTGTCTGTGAGCTTGATGAGGTAGGAGTTTATAAAACCACATCACACATAGGCTAGTTGTTAGTTTCATTTCCATTGCGAAGACCTGCATACATTATCTGAGAATAAGATTTTATATGACTGAATAATAATTAAATAAATAAACAAACATATCAACATGTAAGAGAGAGTCTCAAAATACTAAAGTGGAATACCTGAATGAGATTATCTTGGTTTCAAGAATAATTTATTCTATATTGGACAAGGACAACCACATGAAGTTGGAAGCTCAACACCCCCCTGCATCACTCTCAATTCTTCATACTCAATCTATCTACTGGAAAATAATTGAGAATGGCATAGTATGATTCATGTGTAGAAAGTAGAAAAACAAAATTTAAAGGTAAATGAAAGAAATAATGTGTGTGCATATATGTGGTTTTGTACATACAAAACATATAACATACATCCATAAGAAGGTAGCAAAAAATAACATATATTAATAATTTTTTTTATCAAAATATGTTTCCATTATACATGTTTCTCATAATATATACAATCATTTCTTTTTATGTTTTTAAATTTTCAAAAATCTGTTGATTGGCTCATCCATGTCTAGATCTGCTTTAGTTGTTGGGCCCTCTCTTGGTGTTGAATCAATAGACATGATCTGATGCATTATACATCTATTTTGGTACTCTCCATGGTGTGTAGGTTGTTGTTGAGGGACATCAACTACAATAAAAAAAAGATTTAAAATGATATGCTTAGTTATTATTCACAGAAGTAGTTAATTAATGCAAATATCATTACAATGTTCTTTACTAGGTTGACTAGTCTAAACCACTGGTTCGACTGCCATGTGTTCCTACTCTCGCCAAACATCCTCATCTACATGCTTTGCCATATAAAAAAAAGAAACATTTTAAGTGTTCAAATGGATACACGACACTCAAGGGGGGTGAATCAATGTCACATAACTTTAGACAATTTTCCATTTTTCATAAATTAGATGAACAACATATATTTATTTCATTTTCTCAACCAATGTATAAAAGAATAAATATTTTATTTATTTATTTAACTTGAATGAATACATAAGATCAATCTTTTAATATCTTCATCTTTAAAAAATTATGAGAGACCCAACTCTGTTACAAGATCCAACTTGTAGTTCTCAGATCCAACTGAGAAATGAGGAATCCAACCCTCATAACAAGTCCCATCTTGTTGATCTCAGATCCAACTGATATGTGAGGAATCCAATCCTCATACAAGGCCCAACTTGTAAATAAGAACCAACTTGATAAAATGAACCTTCATTCAATCCATTATATATAAATATATATACTTCAACAAATTCAACTACACTTTCTTCTCACCATTCTTTCTTGTTTATACAGTCTTCCGACTGGTGTGAATTTGAATCATTTCATCTTTTGATATTGAACCATTGTACCTTTTCATTTAAATGATAATATTAAACTTTAAATAATATCATTTTTTCCATTTATCCTTTATTCATAATGCTCATGATTTAACTCTCTTAATCATGACTGTGTGTCAGTTATTTTGTCTTCATGAGTTGATCACAGACATGGATCGACTCATTATATCGTTCTCCTACTTCTGCTACATCCTCAGCTCACCAACATATCATATTCAATATTTTTACCGATTCTTTGTATTGTTCTGTTGTTAAATCTCTATTGAATTATTCGACAGACCTTAATTTGTTTAGAGAAATGAAGTTTGTATGAGGCGCTTGCTTCAAACCATTTACATGTGACCATATGCACAAAACCACATGCTTATTGATTTAAGCATTGCCTCTTCTTTTACCCTTATTTCTCTTATTCCATACGACTGCGGGTGGTGACCAGGTGTTAGGCCAAGCAAGTGTTTGATCACTTATCAAGATCAACGGTCACATTTTTAATTTCCATGAAGAGATGGATGGTTCTCATTTACTTTGGGACTTCGGGACTCTGGGGTTTTGGAGGTATAGATCATTGTTGTTCGAATTTCCTTCAGATTTGGTCAGTGCCAAATTGGTCAACATGGGAGTGGGTTGATTCGATGGTTGACATGATTCCTAGAACCAAATAAATGGTCAGATTTGATCCTTACACTACTTAATCCAACGGCTGGGACTTAATCAAGCATTGAGATGGACGACTATTATTTACTTCGGCACTTCGACGCTTCTAGCTTCTGCAATATTTCAATCTTCCGGAGTTACATTACGTCAAAGTGCGTATACAGATTTCACTAGTCGATCAAATGTTCCATATTTAATATTTCGTGAACGAGTGATCCTTACTTATCTAGAGGATTCAATCACAATAAACGATTACGACTTAATCAAGAGTTGAGATGAACGATTCTCATTCACTCCAGAACTTTGATTATTCATGGCTCCTGGAATCTGGAGTAGCGATTCCTCTGGAGTGATTACCTACCGAATAAGTCATAAAGTGGTGGTGACCGCTTTCTGTCAATTAACACCTCCACTTATGCTATCCTTCACTATGCTTGATCATCGGTTGAGAATGCTCCTGAAGTAGATAAACGATTAGCGTTACTTCGTGATTTACGTTTACTCTATCTTTACACTGTACTTTGATCAATGACTATGAATTAATCAAAAGGTTGATATGGATGGCCATGATTATTTGTTGATTTGTGTCTCGTATGAATGACTGAGAATGCTCCCGAAGTTATCTTAGATCAACGATCAACATTGACTTCGACCTTCATCTTTGTTTATCCTATCCTTCCACTTTACTCGATCCAATGGTCGGTATATTATCCAAAGCATTCCTTAGATCAAACGACTCATGTCCACTTCGAGACTTTGGCCTTCGAGTAATCTTGCCCATTATGGGCTTATTTTCTCCAAAGTAGTCAGTGCCAGAGTTGATTGATGTTGATCTAATGGTTCCCCTTTTCTATTCCAGATCAACGACTAAAACTTAACTCTAGATCAAATATTGATCTAACGGCTGGGAAACCTCCCAAAGATCCTACTTCAGATATGTCGGTTGAGATCTAATTCCTTTGACTTCCCCTCAATCTGATGATCTTGGACTATCCTGAAATGATAATTGATGGCTCATTTGCATCATCTCTTCTGAGCTTTTGGGTTTGTACTTCATTTCCAACTGAATCAAGAATATTTACATGCTCTAATATTGTGAAATCTAATATGCTACCTCTCCTGAGCGTTTAGGTATATTCGTCTGCACCTCACATTATGTCTTCTACACGATTATTCCTGAAAACTATCTCAATGAACAAGATTCTTCCTTGAATCCTTTGGAGTTTTCCCATGGGGATTTCGATCCCGATGAAATTTCTACAATGCGCTCTTCCTTATGAGCTTTGATTAATGTCCTCTTGAATCTTTGCATATTGTTTGACATTTTCATTCTTTGCTAATTGTTATATTGTTTTCATCAATGAAAATTCATCATTGAAAACTCATCATCACATCACAATGACATCGATTGTTGACATCAATGACAAAATTTCAAAGAAAATATGTCTGACAATCTCCCCCTTTGTCATTGAGGTAAACATACTAAATTCATATTCAAACTCCCCCTGTGATGATGCTTCCCTCCTCTGAAGTTACTCTCCCCCTTTGAAATCAATGGAAAAGGGTTTCTCCCCTTATGATCAACCTCTGTCTGTCTGCATGTTGTTGAACAAAATATGAACTTGGGTAACTCCCCTTGCAATCATGCTCTTCCTACCATAACTGAATGACTCCCCTTGTCAATCTGTTATTTCTTCCTTTGAAATTAATGACCAAGAGTGACGATTTGACTATTTTTCTTCCCTTGTGAATTTTACTAACTACTCATCTTAATCCATTGGGATATTTATGTTCAAATAAGTAGTCTTTTTTATACCAACTTGTAGAGATACCCACTTGTAGTGATTCACAGTTTAAGTTTTTCCTTTCTGTGGAGTGGACAAAAGGAAAATTTCTATTTCCATCTCTGTATATGGGACATCCTGGCTCAGCCAAAAATATGTGGAGGATGGGGGCTCAAAATTATTCCCTTGTTTAACTCAGCACTCATAGAAAATACTTACTGGAGGGTGCTAACACATGGGATCATTTGGAATAAAATTCTTTTAGGTAAGTACCTGGGAAACTCTCCATTCTCTACTTGGCTACGAAAGTCCTCCCACAAGCACCAAAAGGCGTCTAGTTTCTGGAAGGGTTGGAAAAACAATATGTTCGTTGTTTTGCATTGGATCTGTTGGTTACCTGGGAATGGTAACTCTATTATCTTAGGAAGGGATCAGATAAGCGGACTGGAGAACCTCTCCCTCCTATCCGACACCTTGTTCTTTCACCTGTCAAGCGTCCAAGTTACCTCTCTTTCCCATGTGAGAGACTATGTTGATGATTCAGTTTTCCCATGTCAGTGGCGCAGTAGTGAATCCTTGAGGCTCGACGATCAGAGCACTATAGAATGGAATTCTTTCACAATTTCCTTAAGGAATGCCACAATATCCCTTCACAATTCAGCCGATGCTCTAGTGTGATATGGTGGGGACTATTCTGGTCAAGTAAGTGCAAAGAATATTTACAAAATGCTTTTAATGCCACTTGACCTTCAGTTGGAAAGTTCGTGGTTCAAACATCTTTGGAAATGGCCGATTTAACTCAAGAAAAAATTCTTCGTGTGGCTGGAAGCAAAGGACAAGGTTCTTACCTGGGAATCTCTTTAGAGAAAAGGTTGGCACAGTCCGGGGGTTTGCAAGCTATGCAACCGCAGTTCTGAAAATATAAACCATCTCCTTATACACTGTCCCTTCACAAAAACTGTGTGGCATTATTGATCTATTCTCTACAAATTCAATTTTCAGTGGATAGGAAACTCGGTATTTTAATGTTTTAAGGATTGGATGAAAGACAAATCAACTTCAACAATCTTAGCAGTAACTACCTGCTGGCATATTTGGTTCGAGAGAAACAAGGCACTATTTGAGGAGCACTTCCCTTCTCACCAATTAGTGGTGCATAGAATCTCAGGTACTTTCACATGGCAGCCTACAATCCCAAAGATTTTTCAAAATAGAGTATGTGATCTTAATCTGGCAGATGGTTACACTCTAGCTTGCTTTGATGGAGCAGCATTAGAAAATGGAGAGTGTTGTGGACCAGGTGGTATTTTCAAGATGCATACCTCAAGAACTACAAAATGGTCCCTAAATTGCGGGGCTAGAACCAACACAAAGGCATAGCTCTTGGGTTTGTGAGCGACACTCCTTTTGGCTTCGCTTTGGTCGATAGATAAAATAAAAATCTTTGAAGAGTCAAAAGTGATTATCGACTGGATAAAGAAGCAGGGCCAACTCAATTCGGTGAATATCAAATGTTGGAAATTAAAAACATTGGATCTGGCAAGTAAATTTAGTGATATCAGTTTTCAACATATCTACAGGGAGCATAATAAAGAGGTAGATACTCTGTCCAAGAGGGTTCTAAAAGAATCTAAAGGTAGACTTTTAGTTTACCATTGGGAAAATGGAGAAGAAAACTCCCATTCCTTCCTTAACATCTTTGAAGACTAAACTTAGGAGAAGTTGTGTAGTGTCTTGTTTTTAAAGATGTAATTAAAGTTTAGGGTCACTTTCCCCTTATCAGTGTCTCATTATGAGGTCAATGGGACTAGATAAGTTTATTTGGAACTCAGCTTAGTACTTCACTTGTCTTTGGGGCATTTTGGGCTGCAAAGTAATAGTCGGATCTTCCTTTCGGTGTGGATCTACTTTGTAAAAGAAATTATACTAATATAATTTTGAGATAATATTCATTTGGAAAAAAAGTATTTCAAAACTTAATCTAATTACTTTCTTATTTGATCACAAAAATACTTCTCCCGAGTTTTTACAGACTTTCCTTTGTCAAATAGAACAAGAGTATGAATCTTACTGATCTTTTTGATCTGCTTCTTATTATTCTTTGATATTTCATAGGAATATCAATTGAGGATTGATACCAATTGATTTAATACCATTTTGTTTATCAATTGATCTTTGTTTGAATGATAATCCTTGAACTTCTCTGCTACCTTTATTTTTCCTCTTCTCTCATTTTTTACAAAAATGACAAAAATAATATTTTATTTCTCCTTCTGAGGTCATGCTCCTCCTAAGGTGATGCTCGTCTTTGTCTATTTTTATTCTTCTTGTATTCTACGACTAACCCTACCAATTATTTTTCTTTTGATCACTAATCTATAGATAGTCAAGATTTTCCATATGTTATTTTTTAAAAACTCTTGGCATGATCCTTTGATTTTATAGAAACCAGTTTAAACTTATTTTTGTATTTTCTTTCTTTGGCTAACAAATTATGACATCATCAGGATTTGATATGGTCCCATATTCTTCTATAGGCACTTCCTTTTCTTGGGCTTGATTTATTTCATATTGAATTTCACATTCTTTATTAAGACCTTCACCCATCATGTTCTTATTATTAATTTCTTCATTTTCAAGTGTAATATCATCTTTCTTTCTTGCTCCTTCATATTTTCTTATCCATATATCTCTATGCTATTTTCGTCTTTTTGGATTTTCTTTTTTTAATTGTGTTTTTGGATATTTGTCGTCTCCTTTCTTCTTCCAACTTTTATAACGTTTTCTTTAGTTGAGTGTTTAGACTGTTAACTAATTCTTCTGTTTCTTTTAGTACTTCTTTTGTTTTCTTATCATGTTTTTTCAATTCTTCTATTTCCTTTATTAGATGATCAACTTCAATCTTTAATCTTCTGATCTCTATTTCTTTGTCTTCTAGCTGAACTCTCTATTCAAACTCTTCATGGCTAGATTGATCTAACAATTTAAGTAGCAACATTTCTTTTAGTTGAAATTTCTCCAACTCTTCTAGAGTGCACATCATTGTGTACTCAAGATTGTCAAGAGCCTCCATAGGAACTTTAATATGCATATAATTTCATGGTTCCAAACAAATCTCTCCTATTGCAACTGCAACATCAGTTTTAAGATTATGTAATTTTTCTTTAGTGATTATTGAGGTATGCCTCAATTCCTTGCTGAGGCTATATTCCTCATTGTTGACTGAGGTTTTCATCAAATATTTCATTTCATTTTGATTATAAATATTTTTCTCTGTATTATGTTCTTCAATCTAATTGGCATTCTCCTTTTCTTTATCTTGGTCCTTATCTTGATAAGACTTCTCTTCTTCTGAGTTTTTTTCTTTATTCTGATAGGAATCCTCTTCATTAGAGTCTTGTTCCTTATTCTTACAATAATCCTCTTTATCTGAGTCTTGTTCCTAACTTTGATAGGATTTATCTTCTTCTTGTGTTTCATTCTGATAACCATTTTCTAGTTGGAGCCATAATTCTTTAGCAGATTTGTAGTGCCTCATATTTTCTTTGACTTGGTCTGACAATCCATCCTGTATTGATTTTAAGGCTAATGAATTGTTTCTTCTTGCCTCCTTTGTAGTTTTGGTTTTTCTCTTTGAAGTAGTTAAGTTCCAGGGCTTACTTACTACCGAATCCCAAATTCCAGGCCCTCTTGACTTCATATATCTTTTCATATTTTCCCTCCATGATGAATAATTTGTTCCATCAAATAAGGGAGCGTCATTTGTGGATATAGAAATTTATCCACCCATTTATTCATAATCTACCTTCCTGTATTTAAATTATGCTTAAGGAAGATCGCTTTGATACCAATTGTTGAAATGGAAACATGACACTAAGAGGGGGGGGTGAATTAGTGTCACAAAGCTTTGGACAATTTCCACTTTTCATAAATTAACTGAACAACATATATTTATTTAATTTTCTCAACCAATATATAAAAGAATAAATATTTTATTTATTTATTTAACTTGAATGAATACATAAGATCAATATTTGAATATCTTCATCTTCAAACAATTATGAGAGACCCAAATCTTTGTTACAAGACCCAACTTGTAGTTCTCAGATCCAATTGAGAAATGAGGAATCCAACCCTCATAACAAGTCCCATCTTGTTGATCTCAGATCCAATTGAGATGTGAGGAATCCAATCCTCATACAAGACCTAACTTGTAAATAGGCACCAACCAGATAGAATGAACCTTCATTCAATCCATTATATATAAATATATGTACTTCAACAAATTCAACTACACTTTCTTCTCACCATTCTTTCGTGTTTATATAGTCTTCCAATGGGTGTGAATTTGAATCATTGCATCTTTTGATATTGAAACATTGTACCTTTTCATTTAAATGATAATATTAAACTTTAAATAATATCATTTTTCCTTTTATCCTTTATTCATAATGCTCATGATTTAACTCTCTTAATCATGACTGTGTGTCGGTTCTTTTGTCTTCATGAGTTGATCAAATACATGGATCGACTCATATCATTCTCTTGCTTCTGCTATGTCGTCAGTTCACCAACATATCATATTCGATCTTTTTACCAATTCTCTGTATTGTTCTGGTGTTAAACCTCTATCGAATTATTCTACATACCTTAACTTGTTTATAGAAATGAAGTCTATATGAGGCACTTCCTTCAAACCATTTACATGTGACCATATGCACAAAACCACAGGATTATTGATTTAAGCACTGCCTCTTCTTTTACCCTTATTTCTCTTATTCCATATGACCACACGTGGTGACTAGGCACTAGGCCAAGAGAGTGGTTGACCACTTATCAAGATCAACGGTCACATTTTTAATTTCCATGAAGAGATGGACAATTCTCATTTACTTCAGGAATTCAGGACTTCGGGGAGGTCCAGATCATTACTATTCCAATTTCCTTCGAAGTTGGCCAACATCAAAGTGGTCAACAGAGGAGTGGGTTGATCCAATGGTTGGTGTGATTCCTGGAACCAATTCAACGATCAGATTTGATCCTTACACTATCGTTCCACTGCATAATCCAACTGTCGGGACTTAATCAAGCATTGAGATGGATGACTATTATTTACTTTGGGAGTTCAACACTTCTAGCTTCTGCAATTTTTCAATCTTCTGGAGTTACATTATGTCGAAGTGCGTATATGGATTTCACTAGTAGATCGGACATTCCATATTTAATCTTCCATGAACATACAATCCTTACTTATCTAGAGGATTCAATCACAATCGACGATTACGACTTAATCAAGAGTTGATATGAACAATTCTCATTCACTCTGGAACTTCATCTATTCATGGCTCCTGGACTCTGGAGTAGTAATTCCTCCGGAGTGATTACCTACCGAATAAGTCATAAAGTGGTTGTGACCGCTTGTTGTCAGTTAACACCTCCACTTACACTATCCTTCCACTATGCTTGATCATTGACTGAGAATTCTCCCAGAGTAGATCATCGATTAGCGTTACTTCATGATTTATGCTTACTCTATCTTTCTACTCTACTTTGATCAATGACTATGACTTAATAAAATGTTTGAGATGGATGGCCAGGATTATTCGTTGATTTGTGTCTCGGATCGATGACTGAGAATGCTCCCAAAGTTATCTTAGATAAATGATCAACGTTGAATTCATCCTTCATCTTTTCCTATCCTATCCTTCCACTTTACTCGATCCAATAGTCGGTATATTATCCGAAGTGTTCCTTGGATTGGAACACTCATGTCCACTTCGGGACTTCGGCCTTTGGGTAATATTATCTATTCTGGGCTTGTTTTCTCCAGAGTAGTCAATGTCGGAGTTGACTGTTGTTGATATAATGGTTCCCCTTTTCTATTCCAGATCAACGGCTAATACTTAACTCTAGATCAAATCTTGATCTAACGGTTGGGAAACCTCTTGAAGATCCTTCTTCAGATCTTTCGGTTGAGATCTAATTCCTCTGACTTCCCCTCAATTTGACGATCCTGGACTATCCCAAAATGATAATGGACGACTCTTGTGCGTCATCTATTTTGAGATTTTGGGTTTGTATTTGGTTTCCAATTGAACCAAGGATATCTTCATGCTCTAATATTGTGTAATCTAATACGATACCTCTCCTGATATTTTAGGTAGATTCCTCTACACCTTGCACTATGGCTTCTGCGTGATTACTCCTGAAAACTATCTCAATGAACATGATTCTTCCTTGGATCCTTTGAAGTTTTCCTATGGGAATTTTGATCCCAATGGAATTTCAACAATGCGCTCTTCCTTCTGAGCTTTGATTAATGTCCTTGCTTCTGAGCTTGAATCTATGCATAGTGTTTGACATTTACATTCTCTGCTAGTTTTTATATTGTTGTCATCAATGACAATTAATCAATGACAACTCATCATCACATCACAATGACATCGACTATTGACATCAATGACAATATTTACAACAATAAGTATGCCATCTGCAAGTAAATATTAATAATTGTAATCCATACTTCTGATTTTATAGCCATAATACCGTCATAGCAGGTTGCACACCACCATCATTAGGATACACTCCACTGTCATGGCCAGGATGTAAGCCACCACCATCGAATTGGACTCCACCATTATGGGGCTACTTTCCACTACTGGCCTCATTATCATTGTTTCTCTCTTGATTAAAATAGAAAGACACATTCATTTATGGGTGAAATCAATCATGAATAGATTTTACAAGTAATCGACAATTAACGTCCATTTATTTCACTTCCAATGTTGTTCAAAGGGGAAAACTTAACCATACAACTATGCCACGGGACTTGACTCTATCTATTAGCGCGGATGTTTGGAGTTTAGCCTAGCTCCCGATCCTATGGGATATTGCATATGACCTAACATATATATATATATCGATAGCGCGGAGGTTAAGGGGTTAACCTCAATTAGTCAGGCTAGCCCTTTGACCAAGGGGGTAAGCAACGACCAATATTAAGGGTCTAACCACTGTCAGAGCGCAGGGATCCAGGACTAGGGCCGTATGGCGTTATCAACAACCAGGGGATGGAGGATAAGGAGCTAGCGCTTAGTGCTAGAAAACATGGAGCGTTCTAGGTGACAAAGCGCCTGCAAAAAAGGGGTTATGCCTAGAATTTATGCCTAAAGTGAGTTTTAAAACTTTTCTATATGATTTTATTTGATTTTCTCAGCAGATCTGAGAGATTTTGGTCATTTTTAGA
>JZKD02S1421535.1:115048-128729 GCA_000966675.3 Picea glauca | reverse complement strand
GATATTGGTCCATTTTCATTTGTTTCTATTTTTGTTCCTATGCTCATAGTTTCATTTAGTTTTTGTTTAATTCTTGTTAATAGCTTTATTATCTTCTTTCTAACCTTTTACACCACAACTGTCATGCCTAGCAGAGCCCAACTGGGCATGTAAGCACTCACTTTTTGCTCACACAGTGACGAAAAGAGTGCAAACAACTGGGACATCGATCTATGATTACAACACCTACAGTTACATTTCATCACTATTTAACTAGTATCTACTTTGCATATAAAACCCTAATTACAGAGCATCGTAGTATTCACCCAGATCTAGCATATTCAAGCACTAAGCACATTCACATAGGTTAGATCTAGCATTCATTCATATTATTGGGCACAAAGCATCAACAAATATATCTATCATTCATTTATATCAAAGCAATTAAGAAATTAAACACATAAACACATAAATACATTGCACAAAGCATAGCAACAGAGGATATACGTGGTTCACCCCTAGCTTGGGGCTACGTCCACCAACTCTTCTTCTCTTTTATTATCTTCTGTCAATATTCTACATGCATAGATCCACAAAATAATACTCTACATAGGACAGGATATCTGCACACACTCTTCCAGATCCTCCTTTTTTGAGCTCGGTTACAACACAAAGCTTCTACTCAATCTCTTACAGTCACTTGAACTTAGCACTTGGTATCACAGACTTGCACATTTGCACTTAGCATCGCATAACCCCCCCCCCCTTTTACTTACATTGAATAGATTTATATTTATACATTAAAAAAGAGGCCTAAACATGGATAAACCCATGGGCCACATCCCCATACCCGTTACATATCCAAAAACCTAAAATTCCCTAAAATGGGGCCAAGATCTCACGATCTCCGATTCGACTTGTGCTCCACCTTCAACAGCCTGTCGAAGTCCCAAAAGTAGGTCACACATGACCAAGGATCGTCAAAACATGGTCAAGGGCCAAAAACACATTATTTTGTCACACTCTAACTTTGTTTATAGTGTGACTGTTGCGAGCCCAAAAAATGTTGTTTAGGGCCTCAAAACGACCCTGAAAGTTTAAGACCCGAAATGCTAGAAAACAAATGACCAAGATGAAAACTGAAACTGCCAAGATGACATCTATATGTGATCTAATTGGAATAGGTGGGTGGCCACCAATATCCACCTATATCAATCCTCCCCCCTTAGGAAGCAATGTTGTCCATTGCATTGAGTTCCCCCATCAGATGAGGAACTGTCTGTTGAATTTGTCCCCAGGTGAGCTACTTGCCTTGGTATAGGAGTTTCCCTTCTTTAACAACACGATAAAGATGAAACTTTTTTTGGTGAGTTCCCTTGACCTGTGTGTTAGCACTTGGTAAATTTCCTAGAGGTTGAAACAGAAGAAATCTACAAAGGTAACTTTATCCAACAACTTTTAAAGCTGGGAATCTAGCCCTTCCCGCTTCAGAGAGGGATCTCTCTATATGATTTATCTTTGTTTTTAACTTTATATGTTAGGCTAGGTAAAGAAACAGGTAGGTTTTGTTGTAAAAGTGTTTTTGAATTGGTTGAGACAATCTACACCTCCATTGGGCTATGGGGTCTGTGTTATAATAAACATGAGATACAAACCAGAAACGTAAAGGGATATTCCCATAGGGTGAGATAATATACTCACTGGATATTTAATAACTTAAATGATGGACAAAAGAAAAGATGAGAAAGATACATTCAACTAAGAAGCAGTTAAGAATTTCTTAATTGAAAACATCAGAAGATGAATATTAAAATCTTTTAAAGTCGGAAACAGGGTATCCAAGATAAATCCTGCAACATACGTTACTTCTTAAATATTAGTTTCAGAAAACAATATGATCACAAAGAAAGAATACATTAAATGCAGAGAATAAACGTCACCAGTGAATACACACAAGAATCCTGTAAAAGTGCCTCCTTTTTATTAATGGTAGATCTCTTCAAAAATGTTACAGTCTGATAGCATCAGGGTGTAAAGATCAACAATCCTCAACACCTCGAAAAGTGAAGTATTTATAATTTCAAATTACAAACGTTCCTGTCATAACTGATCAGGACATGGTCGTTCTATTTTAAGCCTAACTAATTTAACTAATCAAACTGATTGATGACTTGGTACAACTACATGCAGAATTTCTGGGGTGAGCCATTGGCGAGATTCTTTCACAACCTCTTCTGACTGGACAGGTGACTGGACCTGGACAACTCATCTGCTAATCGAGCAAATCGTAGAGTTTCTCCCATATGAGATGACTAGGCAGAGTGATTTTGAGCAGTCTTCGATACACTTCATCCATTTCCGTATATTTGGTGAAAGTGGGCTTAGTAAGGAATATGTATCGAATCTCATGTTGGATACTGATGTCCAACTGAAGAGCATCTAGGAATGCTTTATCAGTGATTCTCCCTTGTATGCCAACAAATTTTGAATTATCTTTAGACACTTTAGCCAGACTCTTTTTGTAATCTAGAAGTGTCATCAGTTTATCATTAATAACTTTCAGACCTGGGAGACCTTTCTTCTGGAGAGTCTCGATCTTGCTGAAGAATTTATGTACCCCCTGGTCCATGATCTGAACCTTTTCTTCTAGTTAAAGAAAAAATCCCCTGTTGGTCAAAACTCTTTTGACCTCAAGGATGGTTTCTATTCTGTCCTCGATCTTCAACTCTTCTAACTCTTCTCGGGTTTTAGAATTTAGGAATTTGATGATCTCATTTGCCTGAGTTGGCATGTCTCCGAATTCTATTATGATATTTTCAATGGCTTGTTTTCTCCTCTGGACCAACTCGTTCTGCTCAAACATGATTTGGATCATGGGCCAGATTTCATTTATGGACTTTGTGATGTCTATCCATACATTTTCTTTCACTTCAACCTAACTCTTCCCGGCCACTGTTTGCTTTTGGAACTGATGTAGTTCCTTCCTGAGCTACTCAGTTGCCTGCTTTTCTTTGGATAGACTACTTTGGAAAGAGGTTTTGAGTTCCTGGAGGTTCTCAACTTCCTTCTTCAGCCTGCTGATTTCTGTCTCTTGTAGGTTCATTTTCTCCATGGATTTGGCGAGATCTGTTGTTCCCTCTTGTGGTGTCACTGGTGTAGCAGATGGAATTGTTGTTACTGCTGCTGTGCTCAATCCTGCAATTGGGATAGCACTCAATGGAATGGCTTCCAAAGAATTCAACTGCTCTTTCTCCTTTAGCAGTTTCTCCATCTTTGCTTCCATTTCTTTGAGCTGGACGTTCTGCTCCATGAGCAGCTTAATCATTTCGTCCTTCTCGCCCTCTTTCTCTGCTGTCTCCTTAGCCTGTGAGTCTTCTGTAGGAGGGAGCTTCAGTTGTTTCCTCAAGGAGGCGATATCTTCATTTTTCTTCTTTATCATCTCTTCTGCAACTTTGACATTTGAGGGATCATAGCCGATCTTTAGGACCAGCTCCTCCAAAGTTTTAATTCTGTTATCCTTGGTGAAGGATGAAATTTTCTCCAGCTTGAGCTGCGTTTGAGCATTGTTCAATGATACCTGAAATTTTGCTACTAAGGCTGAATCATGTGCCAATGTATGGAATACCATCTCCTCTGTCTATTTATGGAAATCCATCTGATCTGCTGGGTGCACGTCCTTCATATGGAACTCAAAGGTGTCTCTCTTGTAGTTTGTAATTACCTTGGGGTCTGGTACCTGAGCCTGCAGGAAGGCCATGTGCATCATGCCCTTTTCTGTGTCAAATGTAGACAACAGCCTGTGTTGCGCAGTTGATGTCTACTTTCGAAACTGAGCAGAGGTGCTGGTAGTAAGAGTCTGATTCTTTTTCTTAATCATCTCGTACTTCTTGAAGACGCCCAATTTAGGCCCAGTCTTGCCTGGCTGAGTGTTCAGGGGAGAGTATGTGGATTTCTTCGGTACTGTTGCGGTGATGCCCTGATAATGCTCGAACCAAAAGGTGGAATGACCGGCTTGATTACCGTGGTAGTTATTGTGGAAGGTGGAGCTTCTTGTTCTACTGTCGTACCCAACACTGAAACTGTCTTGGGCCTCTTAGTGTGCAATTTGAACTCTTCTGATGATACCTCCGTTACAGGTGGAGACGACTCCTTTCGAGGAATTTTTTCCTTAGGCACTTGTGGTGTGGAATTTGGAAGTACAGTGGTCGGGGGAACCTGCTGTTCCACTTCGACCAAGGTGTCAGGCATCCACACTGTCTGATTTATGAATTTTTCGATCTCGGGCTTGGACTCATGAACATACGGGATGTTTTTATTTTTTACCCACATTTCTAAAATGATCCCGCAAGGATCATAGTGCCATGGGAAACTCATAAAGAATTTCATTTATCTCAACATTCTGTCAGCTTCTTCCCCGACACCTCGACTGTTGCAAATGAAGGAGCCGATTTTCCCCTTGATCCGCAACTGCTGTTTTTTCTTCAGGGATACAAAGTGGATGTCATCTGAGTTCATGATCTGCGTTATATATTCTAATGCAAAGATTCTTATCGGCACATACTTTGGCAGCTTGTAGGGTGCCAATTTGCACCCGAAAACTCTGATCTCGGTGTGGTTTTGATACAGGTACCAGTCCCCTGTCTTTGCGTTGTCCAAGAGATGCAAAATTCTGTGGACTTCATCGTTTATTCGTGGCTCAGGCCTGCCACTCAACATGCTGACCACATGGTGGTAGAAAACATCAATAAATGCCTTGAAGCTATACTCTATGGAATTGTGCTTCAACAAAAATGTCCATGCTGTGACTGGTTGAGGCCTTCCATTTGCGTCCATTTTATGCATAGAAAAACTGAACTTATCGGCTTGATAGAAAAAAAACATGTAGGCCAATATGGAAGAATACCTGAACATGCCTTCCGTGCCAAAATTCACGAACTGTTTGTGAATATTGTTGGCCAAGAAGGTACTGAAATCGAACTGTGTGGTAGGTTTTTCATCAGTGGAGAAAATGGAGAGGAAACCCAGAATGGGCTCATCTACCCACTGGTCGGAATAGTATCCTAACAGAGCACAAAGGGAGGAAATGATCTGGTTTCCCTTGGTGGAGAACATGGATGACAGGTAAGGTGGATTGGTGGAAGGGAATTGAGTGGAGGTGGGAAGGAACAACTCGAAAATTTGATCTCCCTGGGGAAAGGTCATCTTTTGATACAACTCTGTAAAGATTTCTAGGTTGAAAGGAGAAACATAATCAACATGGGGAATTTGCATCATTTGGTCAATGTCTTCGGGAGTGATGAAGAAGAGGACATCTCCAAATGAAGAGACCATGGCCCTCTAGTCGGGAATATAATGAGCTTGGCATTTGAGGGAGAATTTGGGAAAATGGTGTATCTGGGGAAAAAGGTACAGGGGAAAATTGTTCTCCCAGAGTCCAATTTCATCGCTCTGGTCCAGGAACACCTCCCAGAGCCATGACTGGAGGTCTGAAAAATTGAAGTCACAAATGGTATCCATGATCAATCTGTCTTTATCGACCAACAAGATTTTTTCCAGGTCGATAGGAGGAGGAAGAAAAGGATTTTCTTCTCCTTCCGCTGGTCTTGGCTTTGGCGCCATCTCTGCAATAGTACCTGCAATAAAGACTATGTTAGTGGGGTCGACTGGCTGTGGATGAAGGTGACAGAGAAGCAATGGAGGTGTAATAGGTAAGTTTTATGGTGTGATGGATGAATAGTGAATGAAAGGGAAATGATGGTAGTTTTATTCAAAACTAGGGTCGGTTGGATGCGGGAGACAGGTTAGTAGGATAACGGGTATGTTATCCTATAATAAATGGACAACGGACCACTTGGGGTTGAGGTGGCAGGTGACGGTGGCCAAAAAATATGGACGGGTGACGTGGAGGCTAGTGATTGGAGGTAAAAGTTGCAATAAGGGGTTGTTCATGAGTGAAAAGGGTTAGGTACTGACAGCAGGAACTGACAACAGTTATGTGATGAGACACACTCGGGAGCAAGTGGAACAAGTGGAAGATGACGTCCATGAGTGACGAGGGCTATCATATGGCATATGGGGATAGGAATTCTGGACCAATATGATAACACCACGTATGATAAGGGGCCCTCCAGAGAATAGTAACAATTCCGGACCCCCCCCTTTGGTTAAAAGCAAAAAATAAGGGGGGGGTCCGAAAACCTTTTTAGACCGTTGATCTGCGCGCCCGTTTCTAGGTCGCAGATCTTAGCGTTCTCTTTAATACTCATTCCGGACCCCCCCCCTTCCATTAAAGGCAGAACGGACGGGGGGGTCCGGAATCCATTGTGAACCGTTGATTTAAGCGCTCTTCCCTGGGCCGTCCAGATGTGCGCCAATGTTATTACCGATTCCGGACCCCCCCCAGGTAAAAGAAGAACGGTCGGGGGGGGGTCCGGAATACTCTATGCACCGTAGATCTGGGCACCACGATCTGGATCGTTGAAAAGTGCATGGAGCATAAACCAAGAGCAGAGAAATATGTGTTGAGAAAACTTAGGATACGTGCATTTTACGGGTTTTTCCCCAACTTTTCACATAGACACCACCAAGGGACTTCATCTAAACTATTCTTAGGAAATTGAGACATGGTGTAGCATTTTCATCAATCTAGTTTCATTGGTAGTGAGGCAAATGAAGCAACTAACCTACATGCTAACCTATCTTCCTAGGACAATTAACCTAGATTAAATTGTTGGGTTAAGAAATTACTCTACCTAAGGGCTATCTGACCAGGATTAGACAGTCTAGTCAGATTTATTCACTAATCTATCAACCTTAAATTTAAAAAGAACTTGGCCATGTTTGAAAGGTATGGCCAAGTTACTAATATTGCATGGGGCATTTGTTTCAATCCTTTTATGCCCTCTTTTCTTTTCTTTTTCTTTTTTTCTTATTTCTTTTTCTTTTCTCTTTTTATTTTTCTCAAATTATTTGCAGAATGAAAAATCATTTGTCAACAAAAAATACTAGAGACAGATAATATCCAAGTCATCAGTTGATTCCCATAATTTATGGGGTGATAACAGTGGCTCCACCTGGGGATGGTACTTGCCTTGTTAAGTGCCAAGAATCCTGGTTCCTGTCATTCTGAACATATCTTCCTAGTATCTTTCATTGGTCTTATTCTCAAAACTTGGAAAAACAATGGTCGGCAACTTAGGGCCTTCTCTTCAGGCTTCAACCAACTGACTAATGTTCCTCACTCAAAAAATGCAAGTGAAAAATGAGACTTAAACTGGTATGTACAAGGGAGAGTGAACTCGAATCTTCTACTGAGGTGGTACATAATGTTTCAGCATTCTGCCATTTACAGGTGCTCCTGGCAGATCTGACCCATCAGCATTATTTAGCAAAAAAACATTGTTTCCTCTTAAATCTCGGATCATGTATGGCCCTTTCCACAGATTGTCAAATTTCCCATGCTTTCCCTTGTCCTCATTCCTGGCATCCCATCTCAACACCATATCTCCTAGCTCAAAATCATCCTCCTTGGTTTGTTTGTCAAAGATCTTCTTGATGTTTTCTTGGACGACTTGTGTTTTGTTGAAAACTTCTTCTCTAGTTTGTTGCAAATGGATCATATGGTTGATTCTTCTCTGTGAGTCATTTGGCTCAGCTTGCACCTCTTGAAGTAATTTCATGATAGGGACTCCTAGAGAAGTGGGGAAAACTGCCTCTGTACCATAGACCAGCTGGTATGGTGACATGCCAATTGACCTTTTGGTGGTCAGTCTATCTGCCCATAATGCAAACACCAACTTATTGTGCCATGATTTTTTGTTTTCCTGCAATGTTTTCTTGATGATATTTACTAAAGTTTTGTTTGAAGATTACACCAACCCATTCCCCTAAGGATAGTAGGCTGTGGAATGCCCCAAACAAATGTGGTACCGGTTGCAGAAATCTATGAGTTTCTTCGACCGAAAGGCAGTTGCATTGTCAGTTATAATCTTCCTAGGAGAACCAAAATGAGACAAAATATTATTTTCAAGAAATTTGATAATAACGGAGTCAGTGGCTTGCCTGCTTGGTACTGCCTCGATCCATTTGGTAAAGTAATCGGTGGCAGTAAGAATCCACTTGTGTTTTCCTGAAGAGGGTGGGTGTATTTCTCCAATGAAATCGAGCCCCCATTGCTGGAAAGGGGCTTCCACTGAGATAGGTTTCAGAGGTAGAGGAAGGAGTTTCCTCTTTCCTTCAAACAATTGACACTGGTGACGTGCTGTTACCTTCTGATGCACATCTGCGAGTAGGGTGGGCTAGTAAAATCCAGCTTTGAGTATTTTGTTGGCTGTGACCTTCCAGTTCAAATGGCCACCACATTCTCCTGCATGAAACTCTTGCAACACTTTATCAACTTCATCTTTCAGTAAACAATTTAAAAGAATGCTTGCAGGGTCTTTCCAATACAAATTTCCTTCTAGAATATAGAATTTCAAAGCTTTCAACTTTAAAAATCTAGCTTTAAACCAGGGGGAGCTTGTAAATTTTGTAAAACGAATAAAAGGTCTGCATACCATGGAGAGTTGAGAAATACCTCTCTAACGTTTGGAGTCGCCATATCACCCTGTTCATCTGTCACATCTAGAAAATTAATGTCAAGAGCTTGGAAGTTAGATTCAACCATTAATTTAGCAAGGCCTTGGCCTTTGATTAGTTTTGTGGGCTTAATCTCTATATCGTATTCTAAAATGACAGTAATCCATTTTCCCCTTCTTCCATCAGGGTTATCCCGTGTCAAGATATCTTTTACTACCGCGTTCAGAACATAAGCTATAGTGTGGGAATGGAGAATGTAGACCTTGAAGTCTTTTATAGCTTTTACCAAAGAAAAAGATTGCTTCTCCATGATATTGTAGTTCAGGGCCGCATCTCTTAATGCTTTGTTGAAGAAAGATATGGGTTGTTCATACCCTTCATTGTTTTTCTACAGTAATACCGCTGCTATAGTATGTTCAGAGGAAAAAGAAAAAAGATAGAAATATTTAGTGAAATCGGGATTGATCAAAACTAGGGCTTCTGTGAGTGCTCTTTTGACTTGTTCGAAGGATTGTCTGGACTCAGGGTCCCATTTTATTTTTATGTCCCTTTTAAGCATGTTTGTAATGTTTTGGAGGAGTTCGGCCAGATTGGGAATCAATCTTCGTAGAAATTTAATTTGCCCAATAAAAGACTGTAGTTCTTTGAGGTTTCTTGGGTGTTCTAACTTTAGTATGGCCTCGATTCTACTGGGGTCTATTCTGATTCCATCTTTAGAGATGACGTGTCCCAGTATTTTTCCTTCTTTTAACCCAAAAAGACACTTCTTAGGATTTAACAAATCCCAAACCTTCTACATTTCTCGAAAACTCATCTAAGGTGCCACATGTGTTCATCATCAGATTTGGAAAACACAGTCACATCATCTAAATAAACGACAATAAACTTACATGATTCTTCCACGAAGGCGATATCCATTGCCCTCTGAAATGTGGCTCCTGCGTTCATCAGACCAAAAGGCATCTTCACATACATGAAAGTGCCACATGGTGTGGTAAAAGCGGTTTTATCTTGATCATCTGGATGAACTAGGACCTGGTTGTAGCCCGAGAAACCATCCAACAGATATATCCGACTAGGCCCGACCACCCTTTGCAGGAAGTGGTCCATTTTCGGCAATGGGTAATTATCTTTCAGGGATACTTTGTTCAGATTTCGTAAATCAATGCAGAGCCTGATTTCCCCAATTTTCTTACGTGTAGGGACTAAATTGGAGACCCACTTAGAGAAACGTAGCAGGACTATGATCTTGGCATCATACATTTTCTTGATTTCTTTTTCTATCAGAGGGAGCAACTTGGGATTTATCCTCCTAAGTTTCTGCCTAAATGGTTTTTGGTCTTCTTTTATGGGAATCCGGTGTTGTATGATGCTGGTATCATAGGCTTTCAAATCTTCATAGCCCCAAGCAAAAACATCTGAATATTCTTTGAATAACTCAATGTATTTGAGCTTTTGTTCTGGGGGTAAAGATTTGGACAGTTTGACCATCCTAGGTTTCTCTTCGGTCCCTATATTACAGTCTTCTACTTCTTGTCCATGGGCTTCTATTTTTGGTTTTTTGGCTACGTCATTACTGTCAAATAAATCTTCTAAAGGAACAAGACCTCTAGGCAAAACATTGCTTTTCAACTGTAAAACATCAGCGTCCAATTCGTCATCGCCTAATTCTTCTAACTCTATGGTATTTACACTATCAATTTCAAACTCAGAATTATTTACATTTGCCTCCTCATTTTCTAAATCTATATTTGTACATTCAAAATCATTCTTGCATTGCAGAAAGTCCTCTATTTGGTCATCATTTCCAAACACTTGCCAATAATTGATATTGTCTGGAACTGTCAGTCTGCATTTCACCTCAACAATATATGGGCAAGTTTGGTGGAAAGGAATCTTGCAGGAGGCTGCTGACGTAGCCAATCCGTTGGCCAGAATATTCTGTCCCCTCGGCATTACCTGCAAATCAACCTCATTAAAACACTTCAAAGCATCAAGAACATCATTCATGTAGGCTCTAAGGCGCGGGTGTTTAGCATCGTACTAACCTTTGACTTGCTTGATTATTAATTCAGAGTCACCTCTTACCATTATCTGTTTAGCACCAACTTTTTTCAAAAGCTCTAGGCCGAGCATCAAAGCTTCATACTCAACAATATTGTTAGTACATTGAAAATTTAGTTTGTAAGAATGATTTTCTGAATACCTTTTTCGGTGATTATGCATCCAAACTCCTGCTCTTGCTCCTTCTTTACTCACTGCTCCATCAAAGTCCATGCTCCAAAAATCAGTGGGTAATTCTTCAGTGATTACATTCTTCATCGTTGCTATCTCGATTCTTTCTGGACCTTCATCTTGACTAGATGGGTATTCCATCAGTTGAATATCTCTCTCTTCCGTATCACCATCATTGTACAAGATGAACGAATCTAAATCGGAATGTGCAGAGTAAAGGGGGTAATTGTGTGGTTTTTCTTGGCTGCTGACCATGTACTTCATTAGTGTTTCTCTGTATAACCTCCTCTGTTGCCCAAACACTGGGATAGTGGCGTAAGACATATCCAGCTGCAGGGTTCCTTTCAACTTAGCTCCCCAAGACCGGGATAGCAACATTCCATACTTCAGCGGGATGTCTGCAACCACCACGTCCATTACCATGCTTTTCGAAGGGATCTGAACCAGGGTGATGCATAGGTCCTTGATCAAACCAATACATTTGACTTTGATGGAGTCGAATGAGTGTAAATCCTTGTATGGTCTTGTGACCTCCAGTCCTAGTTTTTCCATGACTGCTTTAGGCATCAAATTGTGGGAGGCACCTGAATCTAGCATAGCGTTATGCAATATCAAGTCATGTATGTTTAAACTGATGTAAAAGGGAGCGAAATCACTGGTATCGTCTCAACCATCTACTTCAGGTTCGAAAAGAAGCTCGGGTTGATCATCAGTGAGGTTCACAGTGTCAGAGTGACATGCCGATCCGATGGTTAAAGCCTTCGTGCCTATGTCTGGTTCAATGGCCAGTGCTTTAATTACCTGTGAGCGATACCCATCTCTGTTCATCAACTTTGTAAGTGGGATGGGAATTTTTATTTTTTCCAATTCCCCTTCAAGGATAAAGGGTGTAAGAGCTCTACCTTGGCTCATCAGTTCTGATTTGTCCGCCATGTTCTTCGGCTTAGAAGTACTTGGCGGATTAATATGTGAAGCATTAGGCTGTGATGGCCTTTTCAGAATGGTGATTTTTTTCTTCACGGGAGCTTCAGCATTGCTCTTCTCAGGTATATTTTTTGCATTAGTCTTCTCAGAAGTCGTCTCAGCAGTAATTTTCTTAGGAGTCTTTTCAAAAGATGACTCAAATGTCTTTTTGGTTTCGACAACCTTTTTTGTTTCAGTCGTCTTCTTTGGAGAACTCCCTTATATCTTCTTACTCCGCAGATTGTACTGTCGGTGTACCTCCAGAATAGCATTTTCAAAGGCCTGTTGTTTTTCATCTTCGGCTTCTTCACTCACCTTTGTTTGATTTAGCAAAAAGAGTTCCTACTCTTCTTGAGTAAGGAAAATGTCCTCGTTGTCATGAATGCCCATAAGGTTGATGTGAGTGTCCTCCAATTCCTCAATCACTTCTCCCCCTTCATCAACATAGTTTTCTTGCAGGTGAGGTCTAATCTACTGATCTAGGCCCCTCTGCTCTCTTTGATCCCTAGGATCTCTGTCTAATCTGAGGAGGGTTTCTCCTAAAATTGGGGTTCTGAATCTGAGGAGAAGGTGTGTTGTCCCTCAGAGGATTTATGTCTGACAAATTCATTCTTTCCATCATTAATTCTACTGTTCTAGCCAAAGAATCCAGCTTGGAATCTATGGTCGACGTGGAAGGTTCTTCTTTGATCGTGACTCTCCTTTCTGACCTCTGACGGGCCCTTTTCGCCAACAGATTGGCCTCCACACTAATAGCACTTTTCTGCATGTCCTCTAGGGTGGCAACATTTCTTTCTCTTAATTGGTAAGACATGTCAGCATCAAATCCATCAGGGAATTTAATCAATGCCAAACCCTGTGGAGGTTTGATTTCAGTTGGGATTGCATTGTACAGGTTGTTAAAACGGGTGAAATAATCTTGTACCATCTCACCTTGATTTCTTTTTATATTCTCGTATTCTGACAGCATTTGGAGAGGGTTTTTCTTTACCTCCCATCTATCAAGAAAACTTCTTTGGAACACGACAAGGTCAGGGACTGAGGCGGCAGGTAAATATTTGAACCATTTCTTGACGTCGCCTATCAGACTTTGGGCAAACAATCACATTTTCATGTCAGCCTCATCAACTTATTGCAAATCAAAGTAATCATTCATTTTGTCCACATGTTGTTGGGCATTTAAAGGTCTAGTAGCATCAAACTGTGGAAGTCTAGTTTGGTAGTCTTGGGGCATGGCATGTAGCGGCGTAGCCAACACCAAAGGAGCATATTGAGCTGCCATGATGGGTGGAGGAGGTGGAACGACAATCTGGATGGTAGGCGAGGTAGCGACTGAAGACGAGGATGAGGAGGGACTGGATGGTACTGAGGTAGTGATTTGTAGTTTAGTCGCGGGAGACAAGACTTCGAGGGTTTGGGGTTGCAACACAGTTGGGTCAAAGATGAGCCCAGACACAAAAGTTTCAGACTGTGTTCTAACCAGGCTTTGCTGTGGAAAGGTATCAAGATCAAGGTTTTGAGAGATAACTGGTTTTCCTGAAAAGGAAGGAGACTTATGAAGGGGAGTATAACTCACTGAACCAACAGCTGAGGTCTTTTGCCTGAACAAATGTTTGGGGTTATCTATCCCTATCGCGGGTTCTAGGTCTGGATGAGATCGAGTGTGAACTTTCTTGGGAGCCAGAACTCTTTTTGGGTTTTATATATGTATTATTATTATTTTTTTAATTTTGTGAGTTTGAAAATAATATGTACAAAGTTTGATCAACCTCTAAACATGACTTTCTTCTCAAAATCAATGTTCTTTTTTGGGGAAAGAAAACGTGAAATTATCAATTTTTAGTTCGTCCCCAGTGGAGTCGCCAATATGTTAGCACTTGGTAAATTTCCTAGAGGTTGAAACAGAAGAAATCTACAAAGGTAACTT
>JZKD02S1421535.1:67725-110558 GCA_000966675.3 Picea glauca | reverse complement strand
CCCCCCAAAGGTAAAAGTAGAACGGTTGGGGGGGTCCAGAATACTCTGTGCACCATAGATCTGGGTGCCATGATATGGATCATTGAAAAGTGCATGGAGTATAATTTAACCAGGAGCGAAGAAATATGTGTTGAGAAAACTTAGGATAAGTGCATTTTATGGGTTTTTCCCCAACTTTTCACATAGACACCACCAAGGGACTTCGTCTAAACTATTCTTAGGCAATTGAGACATGGTGTATCATTTTCATCAATCTGGTTTCATTGGTAGTGAAGCAAATGAAGCAACTCACCTACATGCTAACCTATCTTCCTAGGACAATTAACCCAGATTAAACTGTTGGGTTAAGAAATTACTCTACCTAAGGGCTATCTGACCAGGATTAGACAGTCTGGTCAGATTTATTCACTAATATATCAACCTTAAATTTAAAAATAACTTGGCCATGTTTGAAAGGTATGGCCAAGTTACTATTATTGTATGGGGCTTTTGTTTCAATCCTTTTATGCCCTCTTTTCTTTTCTTTTTTCTTTTTCTTATTTCTTTTTCTTTTCTCTTTTTCTTTTTCTCAAATTATTTGTAGAATGAAAAATCATTTGTCAACAAAAAATACTAGAGACAGATAATATCCAAGTCATCGGTTGATTCCCATAATTTATGGGGTGATAACACTGTGTATCCATGATCTTATTAGTGGATGCATGTTCCATGTAGTCAGGGTTGAGCTTTGTCGGTGTCAGGGTTGAGCTATGTTGGTGTCAACTGTTCTAATACCTATGAGGTGTCCAATAATGGTGGAAAGTATGGTCAAAGGAGGTCCACATTAAACATTGCGTGCAAGCCAAGGAAGAGGGGAATGTTGAGCTCAAAAGTGTTTTCACCCACACTCGTGGTGATGGTATAAGGTCCATAGCGGAGTGGATGAGACTTCCAATGGGGTCCTATAAGGCATTCTTTCTACAAGTGAAACCAAACTTTATCTCCCACCTAAAACTTGTGTGGCACCTGACATTGATCATGGTGTTGCTTGTACTTGGTAGTAGAATTCTACAAAATATCTTGAACCTATTGGCAGATGTCCTAGATATGCTCAATGAACTCAATAGATTTTTCGGCTTCAGTTTGATCATGGGATGAGTTTTCTTGGGTGGCTTCAAGGGGTAACACAACATCCATGGGACCCAATGGTTGAAATCCCAACCCCACCTGAAAGGGGTTGTCTTCGATTGAGCTATGTATGGCTCTTTTGTAGTTGTGTTGAACATAGGGAAGACTCTCATCCCATGTACAAGGATTCTTGGAATTGTACATGTGCAGGATATCCACGATCATCCAATTGATGAACTAAGTTTGGCAATCCATATGTGGGTGGAAGGAAGTGTATTTGGTGAGCTTCATGTTCAACAATGACCAGAGGATAGACCAAAATGTGATGAGGAGCCGGCTGTCCTGATCTGAGATGATGGTTTGTGGTATTCGAAAATTTACCCACACTCATTCGAATAATATCTTAACAGTGGCCTCTGTTGTGCTATTCTTCTTGTAGGAGGCCAAAATCACCATTTAAGAAAAATTATCAACAACCACAAAAAAACATTCATTTCCCCGCTTGTTTGATGGAAGGCTTGACATGTAGTCCATAGAGATGGATTCCCAGGGCCTTTCAGGAGTAGGGAGAGGGGTGTACATTCCTTGTTATTAATGGCCACTTTGGAAATGGTGCAGGCAGTGCATCACCTGATATACTTGCTAATATTTTATCAAAGTTTCGACCAATAGAAATGTTGCTCAACACTACGATTATATTTTCTACACCAAAGTGTCCTAACACCTAACTATATTCAGATTCCCAAATCATATTTTATCACTTGCTTGATGGAACATAGAGATGCCCATATGGCACAAAAACCAATCCTAAAGATGGAAATTAGTGACAGTTGTGTTTGCACCCAACATCTGGTAGGTGGGGACGAAGTGAAGATCTCTCTCATAGAGTTGGGGCCATCCAAAGGTCTCGTGGTCGATGAAATTTAGCACCATGGTGAGTGGTGCAACTGGTGGACGGATGAGGAAATAAAGAGAGAAGTTGGTGCTTCATCTATTATACTTGATGTTGAGATTGAACTGATGCCAGTATGCAAACCACTTCAGATGGCAGTCATTCTACAATTTTCCTTGTGTCTGCATGAACTATAGTTTCTTATGATTAGTGTGGATGATTGTCTCCTTATCGAGAATGTAATGCCTCCAATAGTGGTAGGATTTCACAATGGAGTACATTTCTTTGTCCAAAGTAGGGTACTTATAGAAGACATATGATAGTGTATTACTATGATAGGCCACAGGGTGCTCATGATGAGTGAGAAATATTCCCACAACATAGTCTAAAGCATCTGTCTTGATCTCAAAGTGTTGTTGTAGGTCAGGTAATGAGAGCATCGAGGTTGAGAGAAAGAGTTGCTTCAAATAAGTGAATTCTTGTTGTTGTGACAGTACCCACAATAACTTTTCCTTACCACCGCCCTTAGTTACCTGGTTGAGGGCCCATGCAATATGGGAGAATCCCAACACAAACCTACGATAGAAATTGGCAAGGCCTAAAAATCTTTGAATCTCGGTGAGTGTGGTTGGGGTTGGCTAATGACGAATGACCTGGATGTTGGTTGGATCCACTTTCACTCCATGCTCATCAATAATGTAGCCTAGGTGCTTGACCCTATCCATGTCGAAGGAGAATTTTTCCAAATTTGCATATAGGTTGTGTTGTCGCAGAGTGTGCAGAACCTGTTGAATATGTTGCCACTATTCCACCCAATTCTTGTTGTATATGAGGATATCATCTAGATACACCACCAAAAAATAATTGGTGAAAGTCCATAAGATATCGTCCATCATCCTCATGAATGTTGTTGGGGAATTCGTCAAACCAAAGGGCATGACCAACCATTCAAAAATACCTTCTTTGGACTTAAGGAAGTTTTCCATACATATGTCTTCTCCATTGGGACCTGATGGTAGCCATAATTCAAATCAATATTATTGAAGTATTTTCCCCCCTTGAGCTAGTCAAGGAGATCATCGATTCAAGGAATCGGGTATTGATTCCTAACTATGATTTTATTTAGGGCCCGATAATCGATCCAGAGTCCCCAGGTCCTATCTTTCTTCTGCACAAGAATGATTGGGCTTCCACATAGTAATTATATAGGTCATATGTTCCACTTTTGGAGTAGTTCTTGGATCTGCCACTTGATATCCTCATTTTCTAATAGAGAGAAGTGATAGACTGGACCATTCTGTAGCGGTGTGTTGAGGGTCAAATCTATTGAATGATTGACCTAATAGTGTAGAGGTACCCCAGTGGGTGAGGAGAATATGTCTTTGTATTCTCCCATGACCTTATCCACTTTCTTCTTCTATGTAGAGATATTGGTTGCGAAGGCCATGGATGTGGCTACAACATTCCTCTCACTTTGAGAGTGAATCATGCAGAACACAAACTTCTCGGTTTGAGAGATGACCTTCCTACATTTATTGGAAAAGATAAGGAAATGGTAGTAGGTGGGAATACCTTGGGTATCTTGTACAATTTCCTATCCAAAGTAATAATAACACTGCAAGGCCTAGACTCATATACAACATGACATTTCCATAAATAAGGTTTCCCAAAATAACATCAAAAACTTCAAGGGGATTGAAATCACTCAATACCTCATTTTTTAAGGGCTTGATGTCATAGGATAGGCGACACTATTGGTTGATGTGACGATCACTTCTTTAGAAGAGCCATCCTATGGTGTATGGTTGTGGGTGAAACATTTTTGGAAGGGCTAGCCACTTGATGACCTTCATTGAGATGAGGTTCTTCTGGCTACCCTTATCAATGATGAAGTGTAGTGGAGTACCCTTCACCCACATATTTTAATGAAAGAGGTGTTCGCCTTCCTTTGGTTCATCATGTTCACTGGGATGGACCTTGGTGGTAGCAATGATGGCACTGGGTTCCACGTCAATAATATATCTCCCCTCTGGCTGACTCTGAGTCAGAACCCACATCTAATTTAGAGGCTTCTGCCTCAACCACCAATGACTTTTTTGAGCAAAAAATAGCAGTGTTATGCCATGGGCTCTTATGGAAGTTGCACCACTTCCCAATCTATTTCTTCATCTTTCCATTGTCCTTCTTTGTTTGCGGCCTAGAATGGTTGTCATGAGGCTATCCATATTTTCTCTGCCATTTTTTCTACGAGTTGGGGTTTCCCTTTCCCTACTTCTGCTTTGAGGGGTTCCCAGAACCAAAATGACACATCTCTTGGTTAAGATTTTGCTCGATTTTGACGACATATCGATAGGCCGCACCCAAGAATGAGATGTCCATAAAATCCATTTATGTCTAGATGTATCTATGTAGACTGTTGTGGTACTTGAGCACTAGATGTATCTCATAATATTTGATACCCATCTTGGTGCGCCAACTATGGAAGATATTTGTGAACTCTAGTACTATTTGGTCCCTTTCCTTTTGCAGTGTCGTCCATCTTGTATACAGGTCATCATAACTTCCAATAGGGTATTATTGTTCCTTAATAGCATCCTTGAAGGACTCCCAAGTGAGTGTGAATATAAATAGTGAGGGTTCCTCTATTTCCTTTTTGTCACAGAAAGTCTCCCACCAATGTTTGACATGGGGGATGACTTTGAGAAGCACAAATGTAATCTTTTCTCTATTGGAAAAGTTATGGACAGAAAAATACCCTTCTAGCAGATTCAACCATTTTTCTAAAACATATTCATCTATATGACCTTCAAATATAGGAATAAAAAAGTTGATATGTAACTTGAAGGGGGTGATGCCTCCACTCAAGGAAGATGCATCACCTATTGGTAGTCATTGAAGGATCTGCACCAAACTATCCATCATATCATTCCTCTATTGCATGAGGATTTCCTTGAGAAACAATTTGAAAGGATCTCCTGTCTCTTCATCTTTATTTTCTCCCACCATGGAAGGTCTCTTAGGCGTGCGATAGATTTTTTCCTCAAGAGAAACAAGCTCGAGACCCAACTCTTTGTACCCTGACCTCGTCGAGCACATGCACTAAGGAGGACAAGGAGAAGATTTGTTTGATACCACTGATATTGACTTTATAAGAAGAACAAAATGAATACAGATCTATATTATGAACACAGAGATATAATGAAAAATAACATATATATAGTAAAACTTGGCTTTTATTCAATAAATAAATATATTGAAACTGCAAAATGCAAACCGAAACAAGCTTTCTAGATTGGTGGTATCTTATCTTTGAGAAGAGATGTGACAGTTGCACTCATTCGCAAGAACATGAGTACAATGAAGCTCGAAAGGTATTTTTATGTCAAGCATGAATTCCAAAACCCTAGAAACCCAAAAACCTAACCCTAGGAGATGAAGCACCAAAACTCATGCGGGTCCCGTTGGGGTAAGTTGGTACATGAACTTCCCGGGGTCGTAAATTTTTCATATGATCTTTGTTTTAGGCACACGATAGCCTATTGGAAAGGTCTATCCTAGGAATACACATTATTCCATATCCCTTTTGTATTTCTAATTAATGTGATTGTGGCAGGCCCAAAAAATATTGTTTAGGGCCTCAAAATGGCCCCAAAAGTTTAAGACTCAAAAATCTAGAAAAAAAAACTACCAAGATGAAAATTGAAACTGCCAAGATGACATATATATGTGAGACACTTGCAATAGGTGGGTGTCCACTGATATCCACCTAGATAATTTTTACTCATAAAACATATTTGAAGCTAAAGGAAAACCTTATTATTATCATCTCTTAACATATAATCAAGTGGTAAACACAAGCACACATTCACTAGTACATTTAGCACATTTTTTTATGATGTTCTGATGGATGCATGTATGTATTTCGATGAACCCAATTCCATTTTTCTTAGAACACCTTTCATAACACTCTCAATTTCCCTATCAATCTGTCGAACATCCAATGTAAAAAACTGCCATGTGGAAACTATGGAGAGATTTTACCAAGTAGATTTTTGTCGCACTCAATTGTTGCAATTGTGACAATCATAGAGTTGTCATTAATTTGATGCATTAGTATGTCATGTGGAATTTTCTAAGAAACCTTCATCAACCCAGTTGTCTTCATTTTATTGACGATGTCGATTATTAGTGAGACATAGGCACACGTAAGTACCATCGAAAATTTGATGCGAACACCATCAAAATTGTGAACTTATGGACAAACACCTACATCAAATTGATGAAACTCTAGAGGGTGTAGTCCATTATTAGTCCAAATATATGGTGTGGCATATCCATTGGATTGGAAAAGTCAGGGTGGGAAACTTCCATCGAAGTGGTGACTCGTGAAAGCTTCAATTCCGTCGAGGTTGGGACAGATAGGAGGAATCAATCCATTAGAAAATTAGTATGTAGTCGATGATGAACCATGGGGTTGGAGGTCCGATGTTGTATAATAAAGTTAAAAGAAAATTCAAATTGTCTTTTAACAATTAAATTCATTCTTATGATGCAATGGACATAGGGAGTAGATATATGTGTTAGATTAAGAAGTCAAAGAGGTTGAGATAGATGTAGATGACAATGTTATCAATATATGATGATGTAGACGATTAGGATTAAGGTTTCTATTATTTCATAATACCCTAATTCAATCTTTTTATATCCTCGACATCTAAAAATGCATAGTCACACTTATGAAATACATGTTTTCCTTTTAAACTATAATTTATGCTCGTGTGCATAAATGCACACCAGGTTTCACAAAAATGTATTCCCAAGTCTTAATACACCTGAAATTTGAGTGATTTAAGTTTCTGAGGGTGTCTTAGATAATTTTACACCTATACACATATTTAATTTTTCATTTTCAAAAATAAAAGTGGTTGTTTTGTAAAAGAGACAAAGTCTACCTTGTAAATTGAGAGACCAAAATGGTAGAAAGTGACCTAATGAAAATGCATGCTCGTGCTTTTATATGACTCCAAATTTAGCTATCCAATTTTTGGGGTTAAGTTAATAAAATTCTAAATCTATTTATATAATCTAGAGTGCATTTTAAAATGACTAAGAACATCTACCTTGAACCAAGATTCAAGACTTTTTGTAAAATGAAGGGTAAAACCGTCTTACTATAAAATGCATGCCTAAGTCTCATATGAAATCTAAATTGAGTGGTTCAAATTGTGGAGTTTGGATTATATCATTTTACATCTATTCACACTTTAGTTGTGCATTTTGAAATAAAAAACCCTTTGTTGTGCATAAAGGATAAAAGTTTCCTTGTAAATGCAAGCTCTTTCCTTCGATGTCTTGGGATGATCAAACTGGATGGATGGAAGCAGCTAATCAAGAGCAGATAGGGTGGCCCCCCCTACCCAGGGTGTGGATGACCCAAAGGCAAAGGGAGGAGCAGTTCGGGTCCCAGGTTAAGTTGAATCAGCAACAGATAAAGATCGAAAACCCGTAGAGGTGAGGGCATAATATCGCATATATCGAGATCGAGAGCAAGTCCCAGATACTATTTCTTCATAATGCCACAGAGGCATAGGCTTCTTTAGTAGTGTAAAATGTAAAGGCAACGGTTTATCCAATTCTAACAGTAAATGCATAAAGGAAAAAATGCGTAAAAATGCATGAAAACGTGGCATGATAAGAAATGCACACCTTAGAAAAAAAAATCCATGTATGGTGTTGGTAATTTACAAGCTACAAATTACAGGACCGTGGATTCATTGTAAACCCTAAAGAATGTATACTAGGGTGATTTATTCCCAGGATTTAGTAAAGGGTTGAAATATACATGAATCTTTGGTAATTGTGCACACACACTAACTAAAATGGAAATATGAGTACTAACTACTTGCGTCCATGAGTTCAATGAGGCATGAGATTGTAGAAAAACATCACACATAGGATATTTGTTATTTACATTTCCATTACGAAGAGCTACATAAATCATTAGAGAATAAAAGTTTATATGATTGAATAATAATTAAATAAATAAACTTTATAAATTTAGAGACCAAATACAATAGAAAGTGTCCTAATGGAAAAGAACACCCACGCTTCTATATAGCTCCAAATTTAGTGATCTAAGTTTCACGGTGAAGTTCATAACATTATAAATCTATATATATCGTCCATAGTGCATTTTCAAATGAAAAAACACTTCTATATGGAACCCAAATTCAAGATTTTTTGTAAAATGGAGGATAAAATTGTGTTACAATAAAATGCAAGCCTAAGACTCATATGGCCTCCAAATTGAATGATTAAATTTATGGATTTTTTATTTTATCATTTTACATCTATTCATACCTTTACTTGTGCATTTTCAAACCAAAAAATCTCTACGTTCTTAAAGGTTAAAAATTGCCTTGTAAATGCAAAAAAAATGCATAAAGGGAAAAATGCTTAAAAATTCATGAAACCAAGGCATGATGAAAAATGCATGCCTAGGTATTAATACAATTTAAATTTGAGTGATTCAAGTTTCTGAGGGTGTCTTAGATAATTTTATAGCTCTCTACATATTTATTTTTGTGCTTGCAAACATAAAAGTGTTTTTCATGTAAAAGAGGCGAAATCTACCTTGTAAATTGAGAGACCAAAACACTAGAAAGTGCTCTAATGGAAATGCATGCCCATGCTTCTATATAGATCCAAATTTAGTGATCAAAGTTTTGTAGTGAATTTAATAAAATGATAAATATATCTGTATCATCCAAAGTGCATTTTCAAATAAAAAATGACTTCTACCCGGAATCCAAATTCAAGACCTTTTGTAAAATGGAGGGTAAACCTATATTACTATAAAATGCATGCATAGGACTCATATGACATACAAATTGAGTAATTAAATTTGTGGATTTTGTATTTTAACATTTTACATCTATTCATACCTTGTGCATTTTCAAACCAAAAACTCTCTTATGTGCATAAAAGTTAAAAATTTCATTCTAAATGCAAAAAATGCACAAAGGGAAAAATGATTAAAAATATATGAAACTGGGGCATGATGAAAAATTCACACCTAGGTATTAACACACCTACAATTTCAATGATTCAAGTTTATGATGGTGTATTGTATAATTTTACACATGCATACATATTTTTTTTTTTTGTTTGCAAACATAAAAGTAGTTGTGTAAAAGAGGAAAAATCTACTTTGTAAATTGGGAGACCAAAACAATAGAAAGTGCCCTAATGGAAATGCACTCCCATGTTTCTATTTATCTCAAAATATAGTGATTTAAGTTTTGTAGTAAATTTAATAAAATTATAAATCTATATATATCATCCGGAGTGCATTTTAAAAAATATAAGGACTTCTACCTTCAACTGAGATTCAAGACTTTTTGTAAAATGGAGGGTAAAACCATCTTTCTGTAAAATGCATGCCTAAGATTCATATGACCTCCAAATTGAATGGTTCAAATTGTGGAGTTTCTATTTTATCATTCTACATACATCCATACACTAGTTGTTCATTTTGAAACCAAAAACCCTCTATTGTGCATAATGGTTAAAAGTTTCCTTGTAAGTGCAAACAAACACATAAACATAAAAATGCATAAAAATGCATGAAAATATGGCATGATGAAAAATGCACGCCCTGGGAATAAAAAACCATGTATGGTATTGTTAATTTAAAACTTATAATTTATATGAATATGGCTTTGTTGTAAACCCTAAATATTGTATACTAGGGTGATTTGTGCCCATAATTTAGTAAAGGGTTGAAATATACATGAATCCTTGGCAAATGTGCATGCACACTAACTAAAATGATAACATGAGTACTAAATACCTGCGTCTGTGAGTTTGATGAGGTAGGAGTTTATAAAGCCAGATCACACATAGGCTAGTTGTTAGTTTCATTTCCATTGCGAAGACCTGCATAAATTATCTAAGAATAAGAGTTTATATGACTGAATAATAATTAATTAAATAAACAAACATATCGATATGCAAGAGAGTCTCAAAATACTAAAGTGGAATACCTGAATGATATTATCTTGGTTTCAAGAATAATTTATTCTGTATTGAACAAAGACAACCACATGAAGTTGGAAGCTCAAACCCCCCCCCCCCACATCACGCTCAATTCTTCATACTCAATCTATCTACTGGAAAATAATTGAGAATGGCATAGTATGATTCATGCATTGAAAGTAGAAAACCAAAATTTAAAGGTAAATGATAGAAATAATGTGTGTACAGATATGTGGTTTTGTACATACAAAACATATAACATACATCCATAAGAAGGTAACAACAAATAACATATATTAATAAAAAAATTCATCAAAATATGTTTCCATTATACATGTTTCTCATAATATATACATTCATTTCTTTTTATGTTTTTTAGTTTTCAAAAATCTGTTGATTGGCTCATCCATGTCTAGATCTACTTTAGTTGTTGGGCCCTCTCTTGGTGTTGACTCAATATACATGATATGATGCATTATACATCTATTCTGATACTCTCCATGATGTGTAGGTTGTTTTTGAGGGACCTCAACTACAATAACAAAAAGAGTTAAAATGATATGGTTAGTTATTATTCAAAGAAGAAGTTAATTAATGCAAATATCATGACAATGTTCTTTACTAGGTTGACTAGTCTAAACCACTAGTTCGACTACCATGTGTTCCTACTCTCACCAAACATCCTCATCTACATGCTTTGTGATAAAAAAAGAAACATTTTAAGTGTTGAAATGGACACACGACACTCGGGGGGGGGGTGAATCAGTGTCACAAAACTTTGGACAATTTTCCACTTTTCATAAATTAGATGAACAACATATATTTATTTCATTTTCTCAACCAATGCATAAAAGAATAAATATTTTATTTATTTATTTAACTTGAATGAATACATAATATCAATCTTTGAATATCTTCATCTTTAAAAAATTATGAGAGAGCTAGCTCTCTGTTACAAGACCCAACTTGTAGTTCTTAGATCCAACTGAGAAATGAGGAATCCAACCCTCATAACAAGTCCCAGCTTGTTGATCTCAGATCCAACTGATATGTGAGGAATCCAATCCTCATACAAGGCCCAAATTGTAAATAGGCACCAACCTGATAGAATGAACCTTCATTCAATCCATTATATATAAATCTATATACTTCAACAAATTCAACTACACTTTCTTCTCACCATTCTTTCTTGTTTATATAGTCTTCCGATTGGTGTGAATTTGAATCATTGCATCTTTTTATATTGAACCATTGTACCTTTTCATTTAAATGATAATATTAAGCTTTAAATAATATCATTTTTTTGTTTATCCTTTATTCATAATGCTCATGATTTATCTCTCTTAATCATGATTGTGTGGGTTATTTTTCATTCATGAGTTGATCACAGACATGGATCGACTCATTATATCGTTCTCCTGCTTCTGTTACGTCCTCAGCTCACCAACATATCATATTCAATATTTTTACCGATTCTCTGTATTGTTTTGGTGTTAAATCTCTATCGAATTATTCTACAGACCTTAATTTGTTTATAAAAATGAATTTTTTATGAGGCGCTTCCTTCAAACCATTTACATGTGACCATATGCACAAAACCACATACTTATTTATTTAAGCGTTGCCTCTTATTTTACCCTTATTTATCTTATTCCATACGACCGCGGGTGGTGACCAGGTGTTAGGCCAAGCGAGAGTTTGATTACTTAGCAAGATCAAAAATCACATTTTTAATTTCCATGAAGAGATGGATGGTTCTCGTTTACTTTGGGACTTCGGGATTCTAGGGGTTTGGAAGTCCAGATCATTGTTGTTCCAATTTCCTTCGGAGTTGGTCAGTGCCGAAGTGGTCAACACAAGAGTGGGTTGATCCGATGGTTGGCATGATTCTCGGAACCAAATCAATGATTAGATTTGATCCTTACACTACTTAATCCAATGGCTTGGACTTAATCAAGCATTGAGATGGATGGCTATTATTTACTTCAGGACTTTGACACTTCCAGCTTCTGCAATATTTCAATCTTCTGGAGTTACATTACGCCGAAGTGCGTATACAGATTTCACTAGTCGATCAGACGTTCCATATTTAATCTTTCGTGAACGAATGATCCTTACTTATCTAGAGGCTTCAATCACAATCAACGATTACAACTTAATCAAGAGTTGAGATGAACGGTTCTCATTCACTCCAAAACTTTGACTATTCATGGCTCCTGGACTCTGGAGTAGCAATTCCTCTGGAGTGATTACCTACCAAATAAGTCATAAAGTGGTGGTGACTACTTTCTGTTAGTTAACACCTCCACTTACGCTATCCTTCCACTATGCTTGATCATCAGTTGAGAATGCTACCGAAGTAGATCAACGATTAGTGTTACTTCGTGATTTATGCTTACTCTATCTTTCCACTGTACTTTGATCAATGACCATGACTTAATCAAAAGGTTGAGATAGATGGCCATGATTATTTGTTGATCCGTGTCTCTGATGAACGATCAAGAATTCTCCCGAAGTTATCTTAGATCAACGGTCAATGTTGACTTTGACCTTCATCTTTGCTTATCCCATCCTTCCACTTTACTCGATCCAACGGTTGATATATTATCCGAAGCATTCCTTGGATCAGACGACTCATGTCCACTTCGAGACTTTGGCCTTTGGGTAATCTTACCCATTATGGGCTTCTTTTCTCCAAAGTATTCAGCACCAAAGTTGATTGATGTTGATCTAACGGTTCCCCTTTTCTATTCCAGATCAACGACTAATACTTAACTCTAGATCAAATATTGATCTAATGAATGGGAAACCTCCTGAAGATCCTACTTCAAATTTGTTGGTTGAGATCTAATTCCTCTGACTTCCCCTCAATTTGAGGATCCTGGACTATCCTGAAATGATAATTGATGGCTCATGTGCATCATCTCTTCTGAGCTTTTGGGTTTGTACTTGGTTTCGAATTGAATCAAGGATATCTACATGCTCTGATCTTGTGAAATCTAATATGCTACCTCTCCTGAGCGTTTAGGTATATTCCTCTACACCTCACATTATGTATTCTGCACGATTATTCTTGAAAACTATCTCAATGAACAAGATTCTTCCTTGGATCCTTTGGAGTTTTCCCATGGGGATTTCGATCCCAATCACATTTCTACAATGCACTCTTCCTTATGAGCTTTGATTAATGTCCTTGATTTTGAGCTTGAATCTCTACATATTGTTTGACATTTTCATTCTTTTCTAACTATTATAATGTTGTCATCATTGACAACTCATCATCACATCACAATGACATCGATTGTTGACATCAATGACAACATTTCAATGAAAATATTTCCGAAAATATCCCCCTTTGTCATTGAGGGAAACACACTAAATTCATATTCAAACTCCCCCTATGATGATGCTTCTCTCCTCTGAAGTTACTCTCCCCCTTTGAAATCAATGGAAAAGACTTTCTCCCCTTATGATCAACTTCTTTCTGTCTGCATGTTGTTGACCAAAATATGAACTTGGGTAACTCCCCCTGCAATCATTCTCTACCTACCATAACTAAATGAATCCCCTTGTCAATCTGTTATTTTTGCCTTTAACATTAATGAAAAAGAGTGAGGATTTGACTATTTTTATTCCCTTGTGAATTTTACTAACTACTCATCTTAATCCATTGGGATATTTGTGTTCAAATAAGTAGTATTTTTTATACCAACTTGTAGTGATACCCACTTGTAGTGATCCACATTTTAAGTTTTTTCTTCCTGTGGAGTGGACAAAAGGAAAAGTTCCATTTCCATCTCTGTATATGGGACATCCTGGCTTGGCTAAAAATATGCGAACGATGGGGGCTCAAAATTCTTCCCTTGTTTAACTCAACACTCATAGCAAATACTTATTGGAGGGCGCTAACAGATGGAATCATCCGGAATAAAATTCTTTTAGCTAAGTATGTGGGAAACTCTCCATTCTCTACTTTGCTTTGGAAGTCCTCCCACAAGCACCAAAAGGCGTCTACTTTCTGGAAGGGTTGGAAAAAAAATCTGTCCATTGTTTTGCATTGGATCCACTGGTTACCTGGGAATGGTAACTCTATTGTCTTAGGAAGGGATCAGATAAGAGGACTGGAGAACCTCTCCCTCCTATCTGACACCCTATGCTCACACCTATCAAGCTTCCAAGTTACCTCTCTTTCCCATGCGAGAGTCTCTGTTGATGATTATGTTTTCCCAGGCCAATGGCGCAGTAGTGAATCCTTGAGGCTTGACGGTCAGAGCTATAGAATGGAATTCTTTCACAATTTCCTTAAGGAATGCTAGAATATCCCTTCACAATTTATCCGACACTCTAGTGTGGGCTGGTGGGGACTATTCTGGTCAAGTAAGTGCAAATAATATTTACAAAGTGCTTTTAATGCCACTTGACCTTTAGGTGGAAAGTTCGTGGTTCAAACATCTTTGGAAATGGCCGATTTAACTCAAGAAAAAATTATTCGTGTGGTTGGAAACAAAGGAAAAGGTTCTTACCTGAGAATAACTTAAGAGAAAAGGTTAGCACAGTTTGGGGGTTTGCAAGCTATGAAAATGCATTTCTGAAAATATAAACCATCTCCTAATACACTGTCCCTTCACAAAAACTATGTGGCATTATTTATCTGCTCTCTAAAAAATCAATTTTCAGTGGATAGGAAACTCGATATTTGAATGTTTTAAGGATTGGATGAAAGAAAAATCATCTCCAACAAGCTTAGCAACAACTACCTGTTGGCATATCTGGATCAAGAGAAACAAGGCCCTATTTGAGGAGCTCTCCCCTTCTCACCGATCAATGGTGCATAGAATCTCAGATACATTCACATGGCAGCCTACAATCCCAAAGATTTTTCAAAATAGAGTATGTGATGTTAATCTGGCAGATGGTTACACTCTAGATTTCTTTGATGGAGCAGCATAAGCAAATGGAGAGTGTTGTGGAGAAGGTGGTATTTTCAAGACGTATACCTCAAGCACTACAAAATGATCCCTAAATTGTGGGGTTGGAACCAACACAAAGGCAGAGCTCTTGGGTTTTGTGCAACGCTCCTTTTGGCTTCTCTTTGGTTGATAGATAAAACAAAATCTTTGGAGACTCAAAAGTGATTATCAATTGGATAAAGAAATAGGGCCAGCTCAACTCGGTGAATATCGAATGTTGAAAATTAAAAACATTGGATCTGGCAAGTAAATTCAGTGATATCAATTTTCAACACATCTATAGGGAGCATAATAAAGAGGCAGATATTCTGTCCAAGAGGGCTCTAAAAGAAAATAAAGGTAGACTTTCAGTTTACCATTGGGAAAATGTAGAAGAAAACTCCCATTCCTTCCTTAACATCTTTGAAGACTAAACTTAGGAGAAGTTGTGCAGTGTCTTTGTTTCAAATATGTAATTAAAGTTTAGGGTCACTTTCCCCTTATCAGTTTCTCATTACGAGGTCAATGGGACTAGATAAGTTTATTTGGAACTTAGCTTAGTACTTCACTTGTCTTTGGGACGTTTTGGGCTACAAAGTAATAGTCAGATCTTCCTTTCGGTGTGGATCTGCTTTGTAAAAGAAATTATACTAATATAATTTTGAGATAATTTTCATTTGGAAAAAAAGTATTTCAAAACTTAATCTAATTACTTTCTTATTTGATAATAAAAATACTCCTCCTGAGTTTTTACTGACTTTCCTTTGTCAAATAGAACAAGAGTATGAATCTTACTGATCTTTTTGATCTGATTCTTAATCTTCTTTGATATTTCACAGGAATATCAATTGAGGATTGATACCAATTGATTTAATACCAATTTTTTTATCAATTGATCTTTGTTTTAATGATAATACTTGAACTTCTCTACTACCTTTATTTTTCCTCTTCTCTCCTTTTTTACAAAAATGACAAAAATAATATTTTCTTGCTCCTTCTGAGGTCATGCTCCTCCTAAGGTGATCCTCGTCTTTGTCTATTTTTCTTCTTCTTGTATTCTACAACTAACCCTACCAATTATTTTTCTTTTGACCACTAATCTATAGAGAGTCAATATTTTCCATATGTTATTTTTTAAAAACTCTTGGCACGATCCTTTGATTTTATAGAAATCAGTTTAAACTTATTTTTGTATTTTCTTTCTTTGGATAACAAATTATGACATCATCAGAATTTGATATTGTCCCATATTCTTCTATAGGAACTTCCTTTTCTTGGGCTTTATTTATTTCATATTGAATTTCACATTCTTTATTAGGACCTTCACCCATCATGTTCTTATAATTAATTACTTCATTTTCAAACGTAATATCATCTTTCTTGCTTTCTCCTTCATATTTTCTTCTCCATATCTCTCTATGCTATTTTCTTCTTTTTGGATCTTCTTTTTCTAATTGTGTTTTTGGGTATTTGTCATCTCCTTTCTTCTTCCAACTTTTATTAGGTTTTCTCTAGTTGAGTGTTTAGACTGTTAACTAATTCTTTTGTTTCTTTTAGTACTTCTTCTATTTTGTTATCATGTTTTTTCAATTCTTCTATTTCCTTTATCAGATGATCAACTTCAATCTTTAATCTTCTGATCTCTTTTTCTTTGTCTTCTAGCTGAACTCTCTGTTCAAACTCTTCATGGCTAGATTGATCTAACAATTTAAGTAGCAACATTTCTTTCTATTGAAATTTCTCCAACTCTTCTAGAGTGCATGTCATTGTGTACTCAAGATTGTCAAGAGCCTCCACAAGAACTTTAATATGCATATAATTTCCTAGTTCCAAACGAATCTCTCCTATTGCAATTGCAACATTAGTTTTAACATTATGTAATTTTTCTTTAGTGATTACTGAGGTATGCCTCAATTCCTTGATGAGGTTGTATTCCTCATTGTTGACTGAGGCTTGCATCAAATCTTTCATTTCATTCTAATTAGAAATATTTTTCTCTGTATTATGTTCTTCAATCTAATTGGAATTCTCCTTTTCTTTATCTTGGTCCTTATCTTGATAAGACTTCTCTTCTTTAGCAGATTTGTAGTGCCTCATATTTTCTTTGACTTGGTCTGACAATCCATCCTGGGTTGATTTTAAGGCTAATGAATTGTTTCTTCTTGCCTCCTTTGCAATTTTGGTTTTTCTCTTTGAAGTAGTTAAGTTCCAGGTCTTACTTACTACCGAACCCCAAATTCCAGACCCTCTTGACTTCATATATCTTTTCATATTTTCCCTCCATGATGAATAATTTGTTCCATCAAATAAGGGAGCTTCATTTGTGGATATAGAAATTTATCCACCCATTTCTTCAAAATCTACCTTCCTATATTTAAACTATGCTGAAGGAACCTCGCTTTGATACCAATTGTTGAAATGGAAACACAAAACTGAGAGGGGGGGGTGAATCAGTGTCACAAAACTTTGGACAATTTCCACTTTTCATAAATTAACTGAACAACATATATTTATTTCATTTTCTCAACCAATATGTAAAAGAATAAATATTGTATTTATTTATTTAACTTGAATGAATACATAAGATCAATATTTGAATATCTTCATCTTCAAACAATTATGAGAGACCCAAATCTTTGTTCCAAGACCCAGCTTGTAGTTCTCAGATCCACCTGAGAAATGAGGAGTCCAACCCTCATAACAAGTCCCATCTTGTTGATATCAGATCCAATTGAGATGTGAGGAATTCAATCCTCATACAAGACCCAACTTGTAAACAAGCACCAACCTGATAGAATGAACTTGCATTCAATCCATTATATATAAATATATGTAATTCAACAAATTCAATTACACTTTCTTCTCACCATTCTTTCTTGTTTATATAGACTTCCAATGGGTGTGAATTTGAATCATTGCATCTTTTGATATTGAAACATTGTACCTTTTCATTTAAATGATAATATTAAACTTTAAATAATATCATTTTTCCTTTTATCCTTTATTCATAATGCTCATGATTTAACTCTCTTAATCATGACTGTGTGTTGGTTCTTTTGTCTTCATGAGTTGATCACAGACATGGATTGACTCATATCGTTCTCCTGCTTATGCTACTTCCTCAGTTCACCAACATATCATATTCGATATTTTTACCGATTCTTTTTATTGTTCTGGTGTTAAATCTCTATTGAATTATTCTACATACCTTAAGTTGTTTATAGAAATAAAGTCTATATGAGGCACTTCCTTCAAACCATTTACATGTGACCATATGCACAAAACCATGAGATTATTGATTTAAGCACTGCTTCTACTTTTACCCTTATTTCTCTTATTCCATACGACCGCAAGTGGTGACCAGGCACTAGGCCAAGTGAGTGTTTGACCACTTATCAAGATCAGCGGTCACATTTTTAATTTCCACGAAGAGATGGACAATTCTCATTTACTTTAGGAATTTGGGACTTCGGGGGTTTGGAGGTCCAGATCATTACTGTTCCAATTTCCTTCAAAGTTGGTCAACGTCAAAGTGGTCAACACATGTGTGGGCTGATCCAATGGTTGGCATGATTCCCTGAACCAATTCAACGATCAGATTTTATCCTTACACTATTGTTCCACTGCTTAATCCTACTGTTGGGACTTAATCAAGCATTGAGATGGACGACTATTATTTACTTCAGGACTTCGACACTTCCAGCTTCTACAATCTTTCAATCTTCCGGAGTTACATTACGCCAAAGTGCATATATGTATTTCAATAGTAGATCAGACATTCCATATTTAATCTTCCATGAATAGATGATCCTTACTTATCTAGAGGATTCAATCACAATCGACGATTACAACTTAATCAAGAGTTGAGATGAATGGTTCTCATTCACTCTAGAACTTCATCTATTTGTGGCTTCTGGACTCTATAGTAGTAATTCCTCTGGAGTGATTACCTACCGAATAAGTCAGAAAGTGGTGGTGACCGCTTGCTATCAGTTAACACCTCCACTTATGCTATCCTTCCACTATTCTTGATCGTCGACTGCGAATGCTCCCAGAGTAGATCAATGGTTAGCGTTACTTCGTGATTTACGCTTACTCTATCTTTCCACTGTACTTTGATCAATGAATATGAATTAATCAAAAGTTTAAGATGGATAGCCAGGATTATTCGTTGATCTGTGTCTCAGATCGACGACTGAGAATGCTCCCAATGTTATCTTAGATCAACGATCAATGTTGACTTTGGCCTTCATCTTTTCTTATCCTATCCTCCCACTTTACTCGATCCAACGGTTGGCATATTATCCTAAGTGTTCCTTGGATCGGACCACTCATGTCCACTTCGGGACTTTGGCCTTTGGGTAATATTATCCATTCTGGGCTTCTTTTCTCTGGAGTAGTCAATGTTGGAGTTGACTGTTGTTGATCTAACAATTCCCCTTTTCTATTCCAGATCAATGGCTAATACTTAACTCTAGATCAAATATTGATCTAACAATTGGGAAACCTCTCGAAGATCCTTCTTTAGATCTTTTGGTTGAGATCTAATTCCTTTGACTTCTCCTCAATTTGACGTTTCTGGACTATCCTGAAATGATAATGGATGGCTCTTGTGCACCATCTCTTTTGAGATTTTGGGTTTGTACTTGGATTCCAATTGAACCAAGGATATCTTCATGCTCTATTCTTTTGCAATCTAATATGCTACATCTCCTGATATTTTAGGTAGATTCCTATGCACCTTGCGCTATGTCTTCTGCGCGATTACTCCTGAAAACTATCTCAATGAACATGATTCTTCCTTGGATCCTTTGGAGTTTTCCTGTGGGAACTTTGATCCCAACGGAATTTCAACAATGCGCTCTTCCTTCTGAGCTTTGATTAATGTCCTTGCTTCTGAGCTTGAATCTCTACACAGTGTTTGACATTTACATTCTCTTCTAACTATTATATTGTTGTCATCAATGACAATTAATCAATGACAACTCATCATCACATCACAATGACATCGAATGTTGACATAAATGACAATATTTCCAATAATAAGTATGCCATCTGCAAGTAAATATTAATAATTGTAATCCATACTTCTGATTTTATAGCCATAATACTGTCATAGCAGGTTGGACAATCAAGATACACTCCACTGTCATGGTCGGGATGTAAACCACCACCATCGAATTACACTCCACCATTATGGGGCTACTTTCCACTGTTGGCCTCATTATCGTTGTTTCTCTCTTGATTAAAATAGAAAGACACATTCATTTATGGGTGAAATCAATCGTGAATAGATTTTACAAGTAATCAACAATTAACGTCCATTGTTTTACTTCCAATGTTGTTCAAAGGGGAAAATTTTGTTTTCCCCTTTATTTTTCGGTGTTTAGCCACAAATCGAAAGACGAACTCGAAACCAATCCAAAGGTCTTCTTCTATGCTCGCAGCTTTGAATTGAGCTCTCTGCATTGCACAAGATCTCAAATTTAGATATTAGATGCAATTAAGTAAAAGTTGGTTGATGATGAGAATGATATGGTTTAATTATTTGGTACTTACAATTCATGCTTTTAGTTTCACGTAACTACCCTAGCCAAGTTTGTTCTACCTATGTTTTTCTAGTCTTTTCTTGGTTTCTTAAACTTTCCTTGGAGCCTACCAAAAGTTTCCAATAAGTTATATATGGAAATTTTTATATAGAACTATTGAAAATTCAACATATTAAATTCAAAATATGATATACCTTCCTAGTTGATCCAGAATTGGATCTCGGGACCAAAGTGGGTCCAGGAAGGCCTAAAAATCAAAGTTCTTAGAATGGATTCAAAACAGACCTATGCGTAGGCCTTGTCGAGATGAACCCAACGCAACTTGAATGGGATCAAATGAACGTTGTATGCGAAATATATCATGATCTATTTGTTCCATCAAATAAGTAAAAAAAGATGTTGATTGTATAGTCCTTATAGTGCCGATGTGGAAGATGACTGTACAGGTCATATGAACGTACAACTAACGTGGCAAGGTGCATTGGCATTGAAATAGGCAGGTACAGGTGAACGATTCAAATTGTGACATGTGGCACCACTACAAGGGTGACGCATGCCATGGTCCGTACTACACGTGTGCTGACTAGGCCGAGATCGTGACAGGTGAGCGAATGATTGGATGACACATGTCCTTTATCAAGGGAGAATGTGATGGTGCCATGTGGCCCAATCATGGGATTCCATGTAGAACCCCTTCATTGGTTGATTGGTCATCGGGAAAAATTGTTATAGAGTGCATCGGAGTCAAACCTACGACCTCCGAGTGTGGGGGGGAACGACTTGGTAGGGTCGAGCTGGCCAGCCCACCTTGACAGTGGATCTTAACAACTATTGGAGCCATATATATTTATTTTTGAATGATATATATGTTGGGCAGAGTAAGGGCTAGGGCCTATCCCCAGCCCCGACAAAAAATTAACCATACGACTATGCCACATGAATTGACTCTATCTATTAGCGTAGATGTTTGGAGTTTGGCCTAGCTCCCCATCTTGTGGGATATTGCATATGACCCGACATATATATATATATATATATATATATATCGATAGTGCAGAGGTTAAGGTGTTAACCTTGATTGTTCGGGCTAGCCCACCGACCAAGGGCGTAAACAATGACCAAGATCAGGGGTCTAACCACTGTCAGAGCGCGGGGAGCCAGAACCAGGGCCATATGGCGTTACCAAAAACCAGGGGCTGGCAGATAAGGAGTTAGCGCTTAGTGCTAGAAAACATGGAGCGCGCCATGTGACTAAAAGCCTGCGAAAAAGGGTTTGTGCCCAGAATTTATGCCTAAAGTGGGTTTTAAAAATTTTCTATATGATTTTATTTGATTTTCTCAGCAGATCTAAGAGATTTTGGTCATTTTTAGAGGATCCTGGGCCCTTTTTGAGGCCAAATCTTGGGGAGAAGTTGGGAGGTTGTTACCCACTTCTAGTCTATATCAACTATATGTTATTGAAGCCAAGGGAGGAGGTTTAGAATCGAGAAATGCTGAAGAATTATTGAGCCAAAACCATTTTTATGCAGGGAAGCCATTGATGAGAGCACCTTTGCGGGCCATTTCTGGGAGCTTCGTTCATCCGATTTCAATGCCATTAGTTTTTTTGGGTTCTTGAGATCTGGTAGAACACGAACATGTCAGTTTGTAACCTTTTTAGCATGGTTATGATGTACTTTTAAATATTTGAACATAAATAAGAAATCCTCACCCACTGAGAGAAAGGCCCAGAGACATAGGCGAGATTGCCGAACTCCGTTATCATTTTGGTGTTCTATGGTTTTTTGTTCTTCCTTCTTATTTCAAGATCTGTATATGTTTATATGGCTACTATGTTTCTTCATTAATTCTTCCTCTTTATTTAGTTTCCTAAATGGTAAAATAACTCATGCAAAATAACTTAACCATTGTTGTTTAAAAGATCATTTTGGATCAAATGGTATCAGAGCTAGTTGACGGTTGGTTTTTGAGTTTGCATGATTACCAGCGAAAAGATGAATCATGGTGAAGGCAATCTTGTTGAAGAGAATCCATTGATTGGATTGAGAAAGAGAACTTCTCAAAGTGATAATATGGCATCAGAAGAGAGACTTTCTCATGATGAGGAAGAGTTTCGAAAAAATTTCTTCTCCATATCGGAGATTATGAAGGTTCTATATGAGGATTACTTGGAATGGAAAAGACCAAATCTAGGTGAATCTTCAAAGGTTAAAAGTGAATAAGGAGAGGATCCTCCTCAAATTTCTCCTTCCCCTCCTTCTTCTCCATCAACTTCTTCTTCTTCTTCAAGTTCAAGTTCTAAATCCACTGCAAGAAAACATTCCCATAAACATAAAAAAGAAATGCCTTTACTTAAGCTTGATGTAAAATTTGATATATTCATGTATGATGGTGAAGTCAATGCAGAGAGGCGTGATAATTGGGTCAGACAGATGGAGGTTTATTGCAGAGTGCAACAAATCAAGGATGAGGCAACTCAAATCAAGTTGTCATCACTTAGACTTGCAGGTACAACACTCATCTGGTGGCAAAGCAAGTTGCAAAATGGCACGCAACAAGTGGGTAATGTATTTCCATCATGGAAAGCTTTTGTTTCTGCACTTAGAAAGAAATTATATTATTTGGGTTATAAATAGAAAGCTTTAATTGAATGGAAAGGTCTTAAACTAAGAAAAGGACAAACAATGCAAGAATACACCGATGGATTTTGTAAAATGGCATTGATATTAGATATTCCCTTACATACCCAAGAAACTCTTATGAAGTATATATGAGGTTTACCTGCACATATTCGAAGCATTGTATTTGTGTTTTGACCTACTAATATTGATGAGGTTTCAGTTCAAGCAACATACATTGAGGCAAGGAAAACATGAGTTGGTGTATAAGGGGAATCATCTTCAAAGAAACAAGACAAAAGGAAGTGGAATGGCAAGAAGGAAAATTAAGTGGCCAGAAAGGAAGAGAAGCCCTCTTGCAAGCATTGCAAGAAAGAGGGGCATGATGAGGACCATTGCTGACAATGGAATCTCAAGAAGAGACCATAGTAGTTCAAATAAAGGAAAGGGTGGAAAATGGTTGTAAAATCAACACGACCAATAGACTTGTGATTGGATTCGGGTGATGAATCTAAAGTCTCAATGGTTGGTTTGGAAGGTAAAATTGGTGATGGATTTGATTCTAGAAGTAAATTGTTTCACATAACGGTCATAATGAGGCATACTAAGTTCAACACATTGATAGATAGTGGATCTCAATCTAACTTGATTTCAAAAGAATTGATTAAATAATTGGGATTAAACACTCAGATGCATTATAAGCCTTACACACTTAAATGTTTAAGAAACAATAATCAATTGCACATAAAAAACAATGCACATTAAAGTTTGCAATTTCATCTAAGTTTGTGGGCGAGGTAACATGTAATGTGGTGCCACTCAATGAATGTGGAATGGTCTTAGGCAGTCCTTACTTGTATGATCACAAAGAAATATTCTACAAGGAACATAATCAATATCATTTAATCAAAGTAGGCAAAGAATATGTTCTACATGCTCATAACTTAAAATAAAATCAATCTCTTCAATCAATGGAACAATTAAGGATGGCATCTCATGCAAGCAACACATCTATAATTGTTCCAAGTCAAGTAATTGATCTTAAGAAAGAACATGAGATGATTGCAGAATGGAAAATCAATCACTCTTTGCTTCAAGATAAGCTAATGTCGTGCAAGTATTACAAACATATTAGCTCATTTCTAGTCATATTTCTGATGTTATCATTAGTAATGTTGTCAACATGGATGATAGCGTCTTCCATAAGATGTGACAGAGTAAAAGTGGCTAACAATATGCTGTCAGTTATCATGGTTGTTTTACAGTTGATCTTGATGAGACAGGTGCACAGTACAGAGTTTAAAGACTGATAACAAGCTGGGTGGCCTATCCCACACTTGATGACTGGTCAGTAGCTATTATTGGGAAATAATACCCTATGAACTAGCAAACTAGGGTCTGATTTGCATGCAGATTTTGACCTTAAAGAAATGACCTTTTAACCTACCACCCTAAACTTAAACCCCTCTTTCAAGACATATGCATGGCGACGAACTACTAACCTTTTTTACTGATGTTTGGTGTAGATCCTCCATTGCGCTTTACCCGCTTCCTTGCGTTGCTCCTTCCAAAGTTAACCTACAATCAAGACAAAACACTACGCATGCATGCTATTTTTCTACTTGAGGGTTAGAAATTAAGCATAAATTACACAAATCATAGATAACTAATGCATTGGGATGGGAAAAGTATTCTTTTATTATTTTCAAAATGAATCAACTTACAATCAAAGTCGAGACCGGCCACCGCTCCTTGATCCTGATCCTGGGCTCCTCCTCTTCTTTGTCCTCCCACTGCTTTGCGTTAATTCTCCTTAGGCTTGAGGAAAGGCTAAATGGTTGGGACAAATGGATTTGGAAAATGGGCAGAGTTTCTTCGCTATCTTTCTTCCTCTTCCAACTAGTACCCCTACCCCTTCTTTTATAGGCTAGAAGGAGTTAGGGTTTTGGATGAACTCTCGGCCATGCATGGCTGGGAGTTTCAGTTAACTGACCCATAAGTTTTTGTCCCGTCGGAAACTTTTCTATTTTTGTGCTTTGTTAGGTAAACGCGGGTTGTAGTAGGCTTGCCAGCGTTCCAACACATGTAGTAGTAGGCCTGCCAGTTTTCCAATGCATGCAGTAGTGGGTTAGGGCGCGTGTACCTTCACCCAAGAGGATTTTCAGCAGATGTTTTGGCAATGAAGGGATATGAGTTGGCCTAATGCCAGGTAAGTATGTGTGGTGAAATTTAGGGTTATAACAGATGCCCCCTAATGTGTGAGGTCAGAAGAGCATCTGATGGCCGAAATAAATTACCAATTCTTTACCAATCTGTACTGATATGCTGAATGAGTGAGCCCAAGAATCAGGAATCAGGAGGTGTCGTTTGCAAAATAAAAAATTTCTCACCGAGGCGGGCATACCCATGCTCGGGATAAAATAGAACCATGGCTACCAATCAAATACATTGTAGATCCATGTCAAATAACTATAAAGAGTAGCCACGAATAATACACAGAGGAGCTACATCTTGAAATCAAAAAGATATACATATAAAGCATCCATCTCCCAGAAGCTGATTCGGCCTGATGGCTATACTTCAGAGCTCGAGAAACAACTTCAAAATCTTCTAAACTCGGTTAGGAGTGTAATATGAGTGTACGACTGCACTACCCAGAGGTCTTCGATGGCTCGTCAATTATGGACTTGATAATCTTGATGATCGGACTAAAGGCTTCAATGATTTCGAACAAAGACTCGATTGGACGTTCAGGATGGTTGGGTATGCAGACAAGAGACATATTGTAGAGGGGCCGACTTAGGCTCAGTGAAAAACTTCCCTTGGATAATAGCACGACAAGTGATAAGACTCATGCAACATATCTATTAATCATAAGTCTACGAAGAAGAAGGCAACGCAAACTCTCCATATGTTTGGAAGAGTAACCAAACGGTGGAGGACACAACTCTATATAGCGAGCAAAGATTCCTAAGTTCGTACTACATCCCCTAGTCTGAAGAATCAAACGGATAGATGTGCTTTATCCAATGGCGACTCATTATGCTACCAATAAAGAAAATACTTTTCGCATCCTCTTTTTGGGGTATATTTGATTTTTTTGTTCTTTTTGATAGTTTTTGCAAAAGAATAAAGGAATATTACGTTACAATGGAGGCACGAGTTCAACAAACATACAAGATCAAGGCACTAGGACAAGACTGATGTTCTAAGGAAATGATACTCGGGAAAAATCCTCCAGTGGCCAAAGGTATTAAGATGCAGAAGCAAATTGTTACAAGACTGATGGGTAAGGTATGAAAATGTGGTTGATAGAACACACAATGGTAACGTCCTTCAATGTAAGTTTAAAGAGCCCAGAGAAGGTAAGCTCAGTGGTTTTTCATATTTAGAGAGTCTGAAAAAGCATAAAAGGAAACTCCATTGGGTTACCTTTTTCGACAATAGTCTAGTCGGTTCGAAAAAGGGATAAACTATCACCGACTAGATGTCAATTCAAAACCATTTTAACAAGTGTGAAAAGGACAAGATCACTCGGCTATTTTTTCACTTTTAAGGAGTCTGAAAAAATCTTAACTATGGACTCCGTCGGGAATGTTCTTCTGGACCATTTTAACGAGTGTGAAAGAATAAGGTCACTCGACGATCTTTTCAATTTTAGAGAGTCTGAAAAGAGCTTAACTATGGACTCCGGGGGGGTTTCTTTTTCATAAATTTAGTCCCTCAGGCCCGAAAAAGGAATAAAATTATACCTGAGGATACTCTTCTAAGGAATGGGAATTCAATAGAGTATTCCTTTGTTCGTACAATTAACCATCCGGACCAAAAAAGGGGTAAACTACCGCCAGACAGACGTGACTTCAAATTTCAGTTTAACGAGCGTGAAGGCCACAAGATCGCTCGACAATCTTTTCATGTTTAGAGGGTCTGAAAAGGGCTTAAAAGGAGACTCGTGATGTTTTGGGAGTCTGGAGGGTAAGTCAAAGAGTGAAAAAGACCCATGCAAATGAGGCTCAAACTCATATTCACGAAATACTATACAGACTCCCGAGCCTACAGTGTTGTTAGAAACAGCATGGACACCATAATGCAACCAAGACCTACCTAGGGCATCCATGTTTTGGTAAGTTCTACCACCAAGTTGCGACACTTCTAGAGAAGATATGATGGTTCTGTGTCACAACTGGATGGGATTGATCCTATATCAGACAAAGGCAACGAGATGCAACAGTTGGGATGGAATCCTACCCTATATGCTCAAGTTGATGTTTTTTTTTTTTTTATGGACCGTTACTATTTTTTTATTTTTTTGAAACTCAACAAAAATTGTCCCAATACCTGATCAAATCACTCCCATATAACTCCTGGATCATTCTAAATGGTTTTTGGTATAAAGAAACTGATAAAGGGGCCCAAAAAAGTGATAAAAAGAGGCCAAAAAGTCTATAAATAGAAGTTGGCAACTCATTATCACCATTGCTGATTTGGAAATTGACTCTGGAGCCAAAAGACCCCCTTTGCCAAAGATCGCGATTCCGGGAGCTACAGTGGACGAAACGGACTTTTGCTTGGACCAAGTAAGTACAAACTCCCTAGCCTAGCTATTCAATACTTCTTTTTAGTATTTTAGTTGATTTTGGGGGTGGGCACCGACCTCAAAAAGGTCGGCCCTAGGAAAACGCGGGTTGTCCAGGGACATCCCGCGGGTACCCGCGGGCCGAGAAAATCTTGCCCACGGGTACCCGCAAATGTAGCCTCTACAGGCCACAGGTACCCCCGCCCCCCCCACAATTAAAGGTATTGACCCTCCTTTTTTGCTTTTTTGTGTTGGAAGGATGTATGTTCAGTGGAGCGAGAGGGAGCATGAGGCCGCCAATGAGTTAGTGGCTACAGATCGGAATGTTGTGGCCGTGCTGACACAATGTGTTTTAGTGAAATTATTTTTATGTCTGTTCATTCACGTGCAACCAAGGCTACTGAATGCCCTGGTTGATTACTGGCACCCTGATGCAGAGGCGTTCATGATAGAGGGGAAATCCTTGGTGCCCACCACCGAGGATATTTACTTTTTGACTGGCCTCTCGAGGAGAGGGGAACCAGTCAACTTTCAGACTTTTCCTACGGGGCCGAGCAAAGTCTCAGAGATTATAGATGAGTATTGTGTGGCTGGGACCGATCATAGGACTTCCTCGGTACCCTTTAGTAGGATTACCAGCCTCATCCTACAGACTATTCTATCGCTTATTGGGCGGATTACCAACTCAGCGATAGTGCATCAGGCTTCACGTGCACAGATGAACTGTGCGATCCAGTGCATGAATGCAGACATTTTTGATTGGAGTACCACATTGTTAGAGTGCATGAAGAGTCAGCTGACATCATGTCGACAGTGGACACATAAGAACTTCGGGTTTGGGACCATCCTGTGTTCGTTCTTCTTCGAGAGAGTTCCGTGTTTTATTCCTCGGCTGACAGTACAAGGACATCTGGCCACTTTCCCCATGGTATGCAGATGGGCAACGTTACTGCTGCGATAGGGTGGTGGAAGGACCGTGGAGGCCTTCGAAGACGACTTTTTTTCTTGGCTGTCATGACAGATCCCAGCTATAGAGGACTACCCATATGCGGGGATCGACTTCTCCAGAGATCCAGCGATACTAGTGCCTCCTAGTGAGGAGCGAGGGGAGATGGGTAAGTCTCCACCTATACAGTTTTTTTGTTTGCATATATAATTTTTATGTCTTTTTTGATATATATATCATGTTTTTGTATACCATAGTTTTTGATGAGTGATCGTTTATTGCATGCAGATGTGGGACCCGTGCGACCTACCAACTATGCACGGAACAGGCGCAGCCCACGGCCAGAAGCCGCAGCTGTTGCCGCTGGAGGAGCAGCAGTAGCAGGGAACCTCCCAGCAGGAGAGGCTGAGAGGGTTCTTAGGCGGATTGAGAAGAACTTCACTATGCTTAGTCGCACAGTTCCCATGGCAGAGATAGAGGACCTACCACCATCCATGCAAACTCATGTTGTGGGGCACCTCGGACATGGGTCCGATTGTTTAGGCATTTAGCCCACGCTGTAGATGATTATAATAGGGCCCATAGGCCCTGAGCAGACTTTTAGACTTTTTATGTGCTACGAGCACCTTATTGTATATATTTTTTGAGGGCATAATCCCGGTGACTCATTACTGTTCCCACTTTTGAGGCTTTTGCGCCCATCTATGTACTCTAAGGATTTTATGATGTTTATATATGGTTTTTATCTCTTTTTGTTTCTTATGGATTATGTGTGAAAAAATGTATTTGCATGTTTATGTTCATGATCTTTTTATATGTGAGCAAGATGCCAATCTAAAATTTGATTAGCTAGAGTATCTGTGATTTGATTTAAACTCCTAGGAACATGAAAATATGTGATATAATCAAAGTTGCATTCCAAGAGACGTACCCTAAGGAATCGTCGGTGTAAAGTTGGGTCGTGCACCCAATATATTCTGTTTAGCTGGGACACAACCAGTTGAGCATCTAGATAGACCTAGAGATGAGAGATTCCCAATGACAAAGCGTCACGAAGCAACTCTATAACTGCACTATACTCAACAACATTATTCGTGGTGTCACCTAAGCATATACCTCCGGAAGATAACAACTGACCCTGTGGTGTAAATATTACCCAAGCCGCAGAGACAAGCCTCCGCGTGTGTCGACTAGCACCATCTGCATACCCAACGAACACCTCGGATTCACTTGACATCTGCCATATTGATGAAAGATAACATCAATGACACGTCCATAACAATTTTTAAAAGAAACGTAAAAAAGTAATAGTACAAAGACTATACATATGTTACAAAACGTTACCCATAGTAACCTTTCTATGAGTAATACTTCTTGAGGTAGAGCCCATTTCTAGGCTCTGCCAAAGCATTCCCTTCAAAATCGACCAAATGATAAGCACCCTTTTTTAAAACCTCCTTAATAATGAAGGGTCCGATCCACATGGGTTTAAAGTTTCCTACCCCTAGGGGGTCCTTATCTTGGTCATAGACCAGGACAAGGTCGCCTTCAGAAAAAATCTGAGGACAAACGAACCTATCATATTGACACTTGACCTTATGTTTATGAGCCTCGTTGGCCAGGGCCGCATCGCGACACTGCTCATCAAGCTGCTCAAGGTGTACTAACCACTCTTCAAGTGGATAAGTGTCTGGCAATAACTGTATTTCCAATTTCAGAGATGGAATTTGACATTCGATGGGTAAGACTGCCTCCAGCCCGTAAACGAGTTGGAAAGGAGAGAAACCGGTTGCAGTTTTAACTAAGGTTCGGTAAGCCCATAATGTCGATTATAACATCAAATGCCAATTTGACTTGGCTGAGTTTATAGTTCGTTGTAGAATAGTCTTAAGAGTTTTGTTTACAGCTTCCACCTGCCCATTAGCTTGGGGATAGTAAGGTGATGAGTGTTCCTGCCGTAACCCAAGATTTGATGTTAATTTAGACATCATTTGATTCTGAAAGTGACTGCCATGGTCAATGACAATATCTCTCGGGACGTCGAACCTGACTATAATCTGGTTAAATAAGAAGAGAGTTGTAGTCTCTCTGTCATGTTTAAACGTTGGCATAGCTTCAACCCACTTAGTGAAGTAGTCAACAACTATGATGATATAGTGGTGCCCCCTTGCTGACGGGGGGTTGCATGAGTGTAATCAATCCCCCACTTAGTGAAGGGACCAACTGTGATGACAGGAAACATAGGAGCTGGATGTGCCCTCATATTCCGTGAGAAGATTTGGCACGGATGGCACTTCTTGACCAACTCGATATAATCTTTGATAAGTGTGGGCCAGAAGTAACCTGCTCGTAAAATCTTTTGGGCTGTTGCCAACCCAGATAAGTGACCTCCACAAGCTCCTGTATGAGAATCATTGATCACTATGATGGCCTCCTCATGAGTGAGACATCGACACAAGATGTATTCTACACCTCTCCGATACAACGTATCATTGAGTATGAGATAATTCTTAGTCTGATGGCGCATCCGTCAACGCTCATCACAAGAAGCAGAGGTGGGGCACTTCAAAGTCTAGAGATAGATCAGTATGTATCCATACCAGGGGTCTAACGATTCAATCAAAAACATATCCCCCCGGATAGGCGATTCCTCAGGCACAACGTCACCTGACTCAACCGGAAGTTCCAAAATAAGTTCCACAAAGACCAATGACTTCTTGGACTTTTCTGAAACAAAGTCTAAGTCAAATTCTTGGAGGATTACCATCCATCTACTGATTTTTCCACCGATAACTTGTCATGTAAATATGTACTGGAATGGATTCACGACGGCAATGACGGTGGTCTTGCGAAATAGAACATAGTGATAGAATTGTTGAATAGCATGAACTGCTGCCAACGCAAGTTTTTCGAGATGGGAATAATTAAGTTCCGGTCCTACGAGGCCTCGGCTCAGGTAATAGATCACGTATTCGGAAAATGAATCATCCTCCTGAACTAAAACCATGCCTATGGTTGATTATGTGGCATCCATATATAATAAGAAGTCTTTGTTATAATTATGTGGTCGTAGCAGAGGTGCGGTAGTGAGGGCGTGTTTTAATGCATCGAAAGAGTGTTGAGCAGCTTCATCCCCCAAAAAAGGAACATATTTCTTCAGTAAACGCATAAATCCCTTGGTGATTTCGGCATAGTTGGCGATGAAGCATCGTAAGAAGTTCACCTTGCCTTGAAGACTTTGAAGTTGTAAGATTGTGCGTGGGGGGGGCAACTGAGTTATTGCCTCCACCTTAAGAGGATCCACCATGATCCCTGTTGTTGAGACGATGAAACCTAACAAATGTCCTGACTTGACGCAAAAGCTGCACTTGTTGGGATTCAAGCGAATCCTGCAGTAGCGACAACGTTCGAAGATTAGTCGGAGGTGCATAGGATGATCCTTTCACTTGCAAGAGCGTGATGCTAAATCATCTAGATAGGCCTCGACTATATGTTTGAGGTCGTGAAATGTAAAAGACATGGCCCACTGGAAAGTGGCTCTAGCATTCTTGAGGCCAAAAGGCATATTTCGATAGGTGAATGTACCCCACGGACAAATGAATTTTGTTTTGTGTTGGTCCTCAGGTTTGATTTGAATTTGATTATAGCCCGAAAAACCATCCATGAACGAAAAGGCTTCACAACCAGCACATTCATCAATGATCTGGTCAATGAATGGGGTTGGATAATTATCTTTTGGACATGCCTTGTTCAAATCACGGAAATTGGTACATACACGAATCGTGCCTTGTTTTTTATCGACTGGCACAGGGTTTTACACCCATTGAGTCAAATGACTAGGGTAAATGAACCTTGCCTTGAGAAATTTCTCCACCTCAGTCTTAATGGTTGCTGCTTTCCTAGGATTGACTGGACGAAGTTTTTGTCGAACAGACTTAGCGTCAGGATACGTTGTGATTTCATGTTCAACTATTTTCGGATCGATGCTTGGCATTTCCTCATAAGACCAGGCAAAAACGTCGCGGAACTCTTTGAAAAGATCCATGTAAATTTGAATCTCTTCGGGGGAGCAATCCACTCCGATGAAGACATTCTCCATGATGCCAGGGTTTTGGGAGATGTTGATAGGTATAGTTTCAACGATAGTCACCATATTGCCCTCAGCATAAATTTCCTGTGTAGCTAAGAGGTGAATAGGACACAACTGATCTCCTGTCATGGTGATAGTGAATTCCCCTGCCTCGATTTGGCGTAACTCTGGGAGGAAATATGATCTGTGATGAAGATCGTCCCAAGGTTTGTCCGGACTAGTCATTGCTTCGATTACTGCTTCGTCAGAAGGCAAGACTAAGTCTAACAAATCGATAGTAGCAAGAGAATCCTGAGCCCAAATAGGCTATGGAAGCGGATCCAACTCTTGTGTGGGAGTCGGATCAGGAGTGGCTGAAGCTTGTTGGAATAAAGAGTACGCTACTTCAGCAGACGACAAGGGCATGGACATGCCAGAGTGCACTGTCTCATCCATCATCGCTGATGGGGAAGGAAGAATCCACGGGTCCTCAAAGTAAGTTATGCGGAACGAGGAAACATAAAAAATCTCAGCCTTGTGGTGATTCAATATAAACTTGACATTGTTATGAGGAGGTGGGTAATCAAAGGTACCCATCAGGGATGGGCACAAACCAAATCCTACGTTAATGACACCGGGATGAGGATTATCAATCATGGGAACCATGGCCCAAAGCTGGGTCAGGTCTAGAAAAGGACAATTGATCAATGGTCACTATCTGACCCTCGTGTGGAAACAAAAAGACTCGAAAAACTGTAGCAACCACAACTTGCATAGAATAAGTCCAAATCCGACCTAACAAGAGGTTATAGTCGAGGGGAGCATCAAATACCTCTACTTCAATGCACACGGTCTTCCCTCCTAACTGTACAGGGAAAGAAGGAACGATTCCATGTGGTCGGAAAGAACGACCGTCGAACACAGTGAGGAGAGTAGGTGATGGAGACAAAGCGGGCTGACCAATGGCCTTCCAACATGCTAATGACATAACGCAAGTCGAAGCGCCCTCGTCGACCACTGTGTGGAAGATATTCCGTATAAAAAATTTCGTGGGGTGAGCCACTACTATCTGAAATGCGACATGGTAAGGCAGACGAGGTTTCAAGTCGGTCGTATCTAACATGAAGGTACCCGGGTTACACATCTCAGTAGAGCCTAAAGCATTCAACAAGGCTTTCCTCTGAGCAGGGAAACTTTGGAGGACCTCCAAAGCGGAAATTGCACAAGGGGTTTGTGATAAATCTTCCACCACAGAGTAATTCTGGGCGGCCCTTGCATTTGGGTTGTGAGAAGCTTTCTTAAATGCACCTTTGGGAATGTGTGTCATTGTTTCACCCAACGTCTTCTCGATCTGTAGAGGAAGAGATGGGATCTCGTCTTCTTTACCCTTTTCAGAGGCACTTGGTTTACTATAGTCATGCACGCGATTCGTTATTAAAGCATTACCCCTAACCATATATACGTTTGCGGATGAGGAATTGTTTGGAGGAGGGCAGGTTTTCTAGCACCCCCTTCGGCACTTGTAGAGGCTTGAGTTAAATTCTACCCATGCTAAAAGGGATTAGTCAACACGGCTTGTTGTTGTTGTGTGACAAACTTCTGGGCCTCCACAAGTTGAGGACATAGATGGGTCGGGTGGTCCTCCGCACACAAGATGCACAGATACCTCGCCTTCCATTTTTCTGTGGTGCCCTCGCCAGCATTATCAGTGGGTTTTTTCTCCCCCCTTACCCTTCTTTCTTTTTTTTTTCTTCCCTTCAGGTTGCTGGGTGGCCTTTGGGTTTGTCATCTCCACGGAGTGTACTTCCGACGTTTGGGTAGGAGGAGCAGCCAAAGCAGTAGTCTGGATGGTCGCTGAGTTTTGTATAGATAATTGTTTGGACAATTTCTCAGCGGGCTTGGTTTGTGCTGAACCAACGATACCATTGGCATGTGGTCCGGCTCTTTGTCTAGTTTTATCCAGTATTGATCGTGGAGCATCCGGCAGGATGTTGTATAATAAACTAGACTGAGAATAGATAAGATCAAACTATTGAGCCCTCATGATGGCATCTTCTTCGGAGAAAACTCCTGAAGTCGCGACGTCTTTGGATAACTGAGGGACTAAAGACTTAAGGAACCACTCAAGCAGGAATGCTGGTGGAACTGGTACATTGATGAGACTCTTTAGACGTCTCCACTCTCGGATATGATCAGAGATATGGTCTGCTGTCGTCTGTTCAAAATTGGCTAGCAACTCTGTGCCGGTGTCGTAATTCACAGGTAACTGGAAATGGTTAAGGAAGGCCATCGCCAGTTCGCCAAAAGAAGAGTATCGTGAATTATCAAGCTCTATGTACCATTTCGTGGCACTCCCGATAAGAGTGCGTTGAAACAATCACAACTGTACGGAGTCATATTTCAATGAGTTAGATGAACACCAAAGATGGAAATTAGTCACGTGATCACCTGGATCTTCGTTAGGCTTGGCCTCGAACTTTGGAATGTCTGAAGGCAACTTCGTTGGCATAGGAGGCCAATGTGGATCGTGACAGATAGGATCATTTAACAACCTTGTCAAATCTAGCAAGTGTAACGTCGCTAGGAAGGGTAGTTTGGGTTGCTGTTGATAGCCTGGGAAAAAGGGTCCTGGAGTTTGAATGGTACCAGGTTGCTAGGAAAATTTTGGCTGCTGGCCCGGATTCTGGTAGAAACCATGGCCCTGACCAACATAAGGATTTTGCATCTGTGGAGACATCATTGGCTGATTCCCCATGAAGGACATAGGATGATGGGAATTCATCGTGTTTGACGGACTTTGGGAAGGATTACCCCATGCCAGTCCTGATGGGAGAGGCATAGAAGTCTGTCCAGGGTTCCATTGACTATGGAAAGAATTACCCCAGAATGACATTCTAGAGGAAGGAATGGATCCTTGTCCTAAGTTCCAAGGTCCTGGTATATGTGCCCCTGACGCAGGAATAATATCCTACACCGGAGTAGACTGTCCAAAAATGGGAGTGCCCCCAGATGGGAAAGCAGTGGATGCAAAAGTGTTGTTACCAAACGTCCCATTCCAAAAAAATGATGATGAACCTACCGACAAAGTTTGCGTATGTGTTCCTTGACTCCCGGCTCCAAACAAACTCGTGTGTGAAGGCTTCCCAACGGACTGTTGATGCTGACCACCAAGCGAAGGGGACGAAGGAGAGATATGACCTCCAGCGTAAGGAAAAGCATTAAAAGGGATGGGAATGCCCCCAAGTTGACCTTGCAGAGGAGCGTTAGAGCTCCCTACCCCCAAACCCAAAGTCTGTAAAGTGGAGTAAGTGAGTGAAGAACTTGTACCTGAACTAGGCATACTGTATGAGAACAGAGGGCATGTCGCACTAGGTGTGAAGGGAGGTGTGGCTGCCACGATAGATGGGGTCGGTCCATTGTGCGACGTAGTTGCGGCCGAGGCTGTAGTGGCTCGAACCGACGATGGCAAGTTAGGAGATGCTTCTCCTGTGGTAGCAACAATGGTGGGAATGGAAGAATTCCCAGAGGAAGTAACAGAGTTTGGTTCCATAACTGTGTGAGGCATTGACAGGCGTTCATAAAACTATATGGGTACAATGACCGATGGCCAAGTATCAGTGGTTGGGGTTTCAACCGAGCCAAGATTGGCAGTTGATTCCTCTAGGAGCTTTTCGGGCTCAATGGTTTGTAACCCGGTTGCTTCGAAAGACCCTTGTTGGTCTAGATTCTACCTCAATGGTGGCGGGGGTGGCTCCAGTATAACTGGTGGCAGGCCCAGAAGCCTTCATGACCAGCGGAGCTCTGGATCCTCCACTGTGTGAGAAGATCCATGACACGCTAAGGTATTCTACATGATCAAATAGTAACACACTCTAAAAAACAAGCCCCTGAGAGATAAATCAAGCAAACACTAAACTAGTTGGAAGAACAGTTACAACAACCAAAACTAGAGCAACTTACCGGTGCAAGTGCAACTCGAATATGGAAGCACCCTCCGGGTGTGCCTTGCAAAGCGTGGCCCAATGTCTGTCCTAGGTACCGTGGTATACCCCTGCAGTCACCTGTATATGTCCCTAAAAAAGATTGGCAACTAGTTTTCCAGCACGCGAACAGTCACCAGGCGGGTACAGTCGATAGTCAGGTAGACCACAATGAGCAGGGTATCAAGCCCAAAACCTGTCAAGGGTATCAAGAGAAAATGGTCCGGAAGAAAACTGAGGACCTCGAATGCATTCGAGACCCACAAAGCCCCGTGGCAAATGCAAACGACGGAATCCCTCAACAAATCCTCGATATGTGTTCTCCACTATGCTTGGTCTGGATTTGGAGGGGTTATCTCCGCTACCTTTCCTTACGTGACCTTGTGTTTAGCCCCTGTGTTAGAGGGGGGTCCCAAATAACTTCCACGTAACTGGACTTCTACACTCCCTATCATAGACTCCAATGTTTGGTTTTGAGTGGCCTTGGAGATTTTCCTCTCCAACCTATTCCAAGGCCCTAGTCCTGAGCTAGTGTATGAACCCTATAAACAAAAGGTCTAATAGATTTTAAATTAGCATTGCTTTTATGGGATTTTTACGTCACAAGGTATGAAAGTGAAACTGATGGTGTGTAAAGACTCAAAGAAAAAAAGAATGAAAAAATGATGGAAACAAAAACTTTTACTAAATGCAAAAATCAACAACTTTTCACAAAGAAAGACTTCTTTTTCTTTTCAATTTTGCTAAGATTTCATGCAGTAAACATAAATGAATTTTCGCTCAACTATGAGCTACTTATGCTCTAAATGCACTGCAAAAACTTATGAACAAAAAGACTTCTCCCTAGCTATTGATGCAACAACACAATCTTCAAACAAAGAAGAAAATGAAAAAGATATATATATATATATATATATATATATATATTATTTAAGTGCTAAATAAAGCAACAAAGGGAAAATGCCGACAAGCACAAAACCAAGAAAACGAAAAAAAATTCTGGCTTAAAGCGCAGATCGCAAAGAATCAGAGCAAAGACACACAATGGCAATCAAGAAATAACCAACTCTTAAGCTTGTCTAAAAACCATAAAACAATTTTTTTCTTATTTTTTTATCTTTTCTATCAAACATCAACTAAGAAAATGATAACCCTAGACTCAAACCCCTGAGAGGAACACTCCTCACCACAGGAGTGGATGACTGCCTCACCCTGATTAAAAAGCAACCAGTCAAGCCCGCTACTATCACTGAAACAACACGTGTGCGAACGCGTGCTGAGCTATAACAGAACGTGGGTACCCGTGGGCTGCACTTGCATAGGCCGCGTGTATGTATGAAGTCTAAGACAAAACTAAACACAGGCAGCCCAGACCTGGAAGAGGCCTCTGGTACTGCCAACCAGGGTCCCTTGAAGGCTTGGATGCTTCTTCTTTAACATAATAGAAAAATAATTGCAAAAATAAAAAACGTAATAAAGTAGACTGAGACGAGACTGTGAACCAGCAAGACTCAGACAGGATTTAGAAAGCCCCCTGAGAATGTATAATTATGACAGGGAAGAGGGGACTGCCTCTTAAGCTCTCTAACTCCTACACGCTACTGAAACCTCTACAGCAAGCGTTCAAACGCGGGCTATAGAAGGTTAGAGCGTGGGTTACACGCGAGCAGGCCTTATGCAGGCCGCGTGTACCTCTGTGTGTCCCGATAATTATCATCAAGCAACAGTCAAGGAAAAAAATGGTATAAAGAACCAGGTTCCCTGGTAGCTCCGACCTAACAGAAAACATACAAACAAAGAAATAGAAAATCTAATCCTTTAAACTACCCAAAAACCTCAACTAAATACGAAAACCCTAAGAGTATCTTCCCTAGTGGAGTCACCAATTATATTGTTGGGAAATAATACCCTACGGACTAGCAAACTAAGGTCTAATTTGCATGCAGATTTTGACCTTAAAGAAATGACCTTTTAACCTACCACCCTAAACTTAAACCCCTCTTTCAAGACATATGCATGGCGAGGAACTACTAACCTTTTTTACTGATGTTTGGTGTAGATCCTCCATTGCGCTTTACCCGCTTCCTTGCGCTGCTCCTTCCAAAGTTAACCTGCAATCAAGACAAAACACTATGCATGCATGCTATTTTTCTACTTGAGGGTTAGAAATTAAGCATAAATTACACAAATCATAGATAACTTATGCATTGGGACATGAAAAGTATTCTTTTATTATTTTCAAAATGAATCAACTTACAATCAAAGTTGAGACAGACCACCACTCCTTGATCCTGATCCTGGGCTCCTCCTCTTCTTTGTCCTCCAACTGCTTTGCGTTAATTCTCATTAGGCTTGAGGAAAGGCTAAAGGGTTGGGACAAATGGATTTGGCAAATGGGCAGAGTTTCTTCGCTATCTTTCTTCCTCTTCCAACTAGTACCCCTACCCCTTTTTTTATAGGCTAGAAGGAGCTAGGGTTTTGGACGAACTCTCGGCCATGCATGGTTGGGAGTTTCAGTTAACTGACCCATAGCTTTTTGTCCCGTCGACAACTTTCTTGTTTTTGTTCTTTGTTAGGTAAACGCGGGTTGTAGTAGGCCTACCAGCGTTCCAACGCGTGCAGTAGTAGGCCTGCCAGCGTTCCAACGCGTGCAGTAGTGAGTTAGGGTGCATGTACCTTCACCCAAGAGGATTTTTAAAGAGGTTTTTCAGCAGATGTTTTGGCAATGAAGGGATATGAGTTGGCCTGATGCCAGGTAAGCATGTGGTGCAATTTAGGGCTATAACAGTAGCCTTTTAGAGGACCAAAAGGTCTTTAGTGGGGAGGTGTGATCTAGAATTGGATCTCGGGACCAAAGTGGGTCCAAGAAGTCCTACAAATAAAAGTTCTCATAATGGCTTCAAAACGAACGTGTGAGTAGGCCTCATTGATATGAACCCAACACAACTTGAATGGGCTCAAATAGACGTCATATGTGAAATATATTGCGATCTGTTTGTTTCGTCAAACAGAAAAAAAAAATGTTGACTGTATAGTCCATAAAGTTTGTATAGTGCCGACGTGGAAGTTGACTGTATAGGCCATATGATCATACAAATGATGTGGCATGGTGTGTTGGCACTGATGTGGGTAGGTACAAGTGGACGAGTTAGATCGTGACATGCTGCACCACTGCAAGGGTGATGCGTGGCACAGGCTAATGTGGCATGGTCTATACGACATGTGTGTTGACTGAGCCGAGATCGTGATAGGTGGGAAAATGATTGGATGACACATGTCCTTTATCAGGGTTGAATGTGATGGTGCCACATGGCCCAATCATGGGCTGCCACATGGAACCCCATCATTGGTTGATTGGTCATTGGGAAATTTTTTTATAGAGCGCATCAGAATCGAAACCACGACCTCCGGGCATGGTGGGAAACGACTTGGTAGGGTCGGGTTGGCCAGCCTGCCCTCACGTTGGATCTTAACAACTATTGGCACCATATATATTTATGTTTGAATGATATATATTTTGGGTAGAGTAAGGGTGACAAAAACTTAAGCATACGACTATGCCACAGGACCTTACTCTATCTATTGGCGCGGATGTTTGGAGTTTGGCCTAGCTTCTGATCCTGTGGGATATTGCATATGACCCAACATATATATATCGATAGTGCAGAGGTTAAGGGGTTAGCCTCAATCAGTCGGCTACCCCATCGACCAAGGGCATAACCAATGGCCAAGATTAGGGGTCTAACCATTGTAAGATTAGCACGAGGAGCCAAGACCAGGGCCATATGGCGTTACCATCATCCACGGGCTGGCAGATAAGGACCTAGCGCTTAGTGCTAGACAACATGGAGCGCACTAGGTGACCAACAACCCGTGAAAAAGGATTTGTGCCCATAATTTATGCCTAAAGTAGGTTTTAAAACTTATATGATTTTATTTGATTTTCTCAGCATATCTAAAAGATTTTGGTCATTTTTAGAGGATCTTGGGCCCTTTTTGAGGCCAGATCTTAGGGAGAAGTTGGGAGTTTGTTACCCACTTCTAGTCTATATAAACTAGAGGTTATTGAAGCCAAGGGAGGAGGTTCAAGATAGAGAAACGCTGAAGAATTGTTGAGCCAAAGCCATTTTTATACAGGGAATCCATTGAGGAGAGAACCTTTGCGTGCCATTTCTGGGAGCTCCGTTCATTCAATTTCAGTGCCGTCAGTTTTGTTGGGTTCTTGAGATTTGGTAGAAGAAGACCAGATCAGTTTGTGACATTTTTAGCAAAGTTATGATGCATTGTTAATGCTTTGAACATAAATAAGAAAGCCTCACCCACTAAGAAAAAGGCTCAGAGACGTAGGCAAGATTGCCAAACTCCGTTATCATTTTGGTGTTCTATGCTTTTTTGTTATTCCTGCTTATTTCTAGATCTATATATGTTTATATGGCTTCTATGTTTCTTCATTAATTCTTCCTCTTTCTTTAGTTTCCTAAATGGTAAAATAACTCATGCAAAATAACTCAACCATTGTCGTTTAAAATATCTTTTCGAATCACTAGTCCAGGTGGTGTCTTTCCTTTTTTTCTAATTGTCTTCTCCTTTTCATCCTCCAATACATTCTTCCACTCACTTTCGAGAATCATTGAAGGATGCTAATACCTAGGTTTGTTTTCAAATGAACCCTATATCAGTCCCTCACATATTTCAATATGTATTGGCCAATAAGGTGACTCCAATTTTGTTGAAGGAATCACCAAATAGGCCAACCAAGTGGTCAATAAGATAATTTTTCAAACTAGGATTTTGACCATTCCACAGTGTGTGTATGGTGAGTCTAAAGAAATCTAAGGCAATGTCATTCATATTCTTAAAGAAGATGTTTTTTTCTGTGGAACAATATGATCATTAATTTAAAATAATCGTAGAGATTTATGTTTCAATTATATAATAGGAATTAATTAAGGAATTCATAAATGGATAGGATTTTGTGTATTTTGATCGAAACAATTTTCTCATCCACCAAAAAGGTAATTGGTAGTTTTAATAAAGTTACCGACTTAACGAGAACTCTAGCCCTTAAATCCCATATGTTTGCATAAAAAACATGAAAATCAGCCCCCCCAAATCAAAAAGTGGTGCTACCGGTAGCACCATTTTTTCTAACAAGGTCAAAATTACAACATTTTTCAAGCATGGCCTTCAAAACTCATACAATAGCTTAGAAAAACCTTAAAATCAACACCTAAATAAAAAGTAATGCTACCTAAAGTAAAATGTTTTTTTAAATGTTAAAATTATATCTAATTATGAACTCATTGAAACTGTGGCCTTGACAACAAATCCTATGCAAATAAAAAACCCAAAATTGGATCCTTAATGGGCACTTGAAATTTTATTTTGTAATTTTTTTCTTCACTTTTCTCTTATTGATTTTGTAAATATTTTTCTCTTGTTGATTTTTTTGTAAAGGAATCACATTTTTTTTTAAATGAAGAAAAAATTACATTTAAAAAAAATATTAAAAAGACAAATTAAAAAAAAAAAAAAATCATTGAAAAAAAATGGAAAAAAAACTAAAAATAAACGAAAAAATTTTAAAATTTCAAACAATAATTAATTTCTTTTTTGGTAAAAAAAAAAATTAAAAATAACCCTTGAAATGTTAAAAAAAAAATAGCTAAAAAAAACTAAAAAAGAAGAAAAGTTCAAAAAAAATAAAATAAATAAATAAATAAATATGTGTGTGTATGTGTGATGAGTGGGGGCAATGTTGAGCATCGCCCCAACCCCTTGCACGGGCTAGGACAAGGACCCGTGGCGGCCATGGGAACTTGGCATGGCCTACGTGGGGGGCTAAGGTGATGCCTGACATCTCCCTAGTAACCCTCCAAACAGTAGGTTATCGGTGTGCCAACAACATATTGACCAGAGGGTTACGAGGGCGATGTCGGGCATTGCCTCAACCTCCTACGCAGGCCAAGCCAAGGTCTCGTGCCACCATAGGACCTTTTCTTGGCTTGCACAAGGGGTTCGAGTGATGCCCGACATCGCCCTTGCGAGCCAGGACAATGTCCCGTGCCATTTACGAGACCTTTTCCTGGCCTGCGCGGAGGGTTGGGGCG